>NQWY01009016.1:0-26035 GCA_019425655.1 Rhizophagus prolifer
CTAATCAACTGGTAGCTTTTGTTATTACAATTTTTTCTGAAGTCTATTTACGTTTGTTAAAATTTGGATCCATTTCTTTTTATTTGTTTTAGCTTGACAGATTTTTTATTAGTTATACTTATGAGGGAATAGGAGCTGGGAAATCTTCAGCGATTCCAATCAAGCGAAGTCCGCTTATTAAAGCTTCGGTATAATAAATATTCAGGAATGTTTATGACCGTTAAAAATGTATATTAATTATAATATTTTTTTTTTTTGATATTTAGGAAATTGAAGATTTATCAAAGAAGATGGATAGTGTAACCATTCATAATGATATGCATAGGTATATGCGAGATGTTGTTGTAGGAATACGAACACATCGTTTGGTTAAAGGAGGGTTGACAGCTCGAGCATCATCTGATCTGGTGATACTTGTCAAGTAATTTATTTTAAATTACGTTGATTTATTTAATATATAAAGAGTTAACCCTTTTTTTAAATTTTATTTAGAGCGCTTGCCGCAGTTTTTCAACGCAATTATGCAACTCCCGAGTTAGTTCTTTTTGCAAGCGAAAAGATATTTTCTCACAGGCTAATATTGAGAGATGTTGGAGATGACAAAAGCATTATGTATGGGACTAGATTAATGACATTGCTGAGAGCAAGAAATCTTGCACCAAAATTTCCAAGTCCTGGTGATGTTGTGGCGGATGTATTACAGGCCGTTTGGCCACCAGTATAATAAACATTATATGTTAAAGCTATCAGTTGTGTATAACTATAATTTTACTTACAATTGATTTATATCATCTAAAATTCTTGATATCAACAATCAACATTAGAAATGCTTGGATTAACTTAATACAGTACATAAAAACATATATCATCTGGATCATAGAGCATAAAAGGTACTGTACGATCGATAATGTACAGGTACGAATGGGTAGGATGCTCATTATACTTATAATCTAATTAACGTATTAATTTAATATTGACGTTACGATTGATGGAATTATTTAACAACTACGTCAAAATTAGTAATACGCGGTTACGATTCTGGCTCGCGTGACTGTGGTGGCATGATAAACTAGAGCTTCTGTTCGAAGTTAGGATATTCGATCATGTAAAATTCGAATATACCATGTGATTCAAATGTAAATTAATCTGAAAAAGTAGAAAAATTAATTTATTTGTAGAAAATGTACGTCGATCGGATTATTTAACAGATAATTTAATTGAACCTTTATGCTGTAATGTTCTTACGTTTAACGCCTTTTTTAATTCGAATTTAAATTCGAAATTCAACATGAGATTTGAATATCCGTCATATTTCGTCATTTATCCTTTGGCTCAGTAGTTAGTTCTGTGCGTTTAAAAACTTTAATAACGTGAAATATTATTCATAATTGTATATGACCACCCTATGGCCGGATTTATTTGTCGGGTTACATATAATATTAGGTGGTGACAAATAATGCGTGACATTTTAGCACATTGTCATCAAAATAAAATTGTGAAAATTGAAGAAAAGTTAGGGGGGACATTCCCCCCTAATCCTAATTTTATTATTTATTGATTACAATATATAACCCTAATAAATCCACGACCATTTGGTAAATCAAGTGAATCATACATTCTTGGTAGCCGATTTGTGCCGGATCTTTAGAAGCTCACGACTTTTTTTCTATACTATCATCACTCTCTCCAATAGGGATATTACTATTATTTAGGGTATCAATAGTACCACTTAATTCTTTCCTTAATACTTCAATTTCACTTCCCAGTCCATCTAAATCTTTTTGAGATTTAATCAACTGTTCATTAACCTTTATAAAATTAGTAATAATTTCATAAGTATTTGAAATAACTTCTGATGATGCATCATCAATCTTACTTAAATCACCAAGAAATGTTGGTGACAAAATTTTTGGCATTGGATCTATCAAATGAGAATGAATTATATGATACCGAAATTTTTAAATTTAACACTGACTGCAAAGAAAAAAAAATTATACTTGGTGTCGGTCCTTTATCATCTGTTGAATCTTCAGTTTTAACTATTTCTAATACATCTATTTTTTCTCCAATATGTGTTTGATGATATGTTTGTAATCTTGTTAAATCTGATAAAATATCCGCGAATGATAATGTTGTAGGAGGTGTTGGTATACTAGACTTACGCTTAAACATTTTTTAATTTAATAAAAGACAAAGTGAATTACTCGTCATATGATTATTTTTATTTTTTAACTCGTCATATGATTATTTATATATATTAGACACATGAAATGATCGGCGCTATATTTTTGCTGATATGTCGTCTCGAGAAAAATTTACTCAAGGAGTTTCATTATTGTTCAAAACTCAATGGACAGCGTTAAAATTAGCTGTAGATATGCAATGGGGAGGACATGATTCTGAAGACAAAAGTGATTGGTTAATTGATGTTATTGTGGATTATTTTGATAAAAGTAATTTTCTATATAAATTCAACTTTATACATTAAGAATTATTTTGTTTTTAAAAAAAAATTATATACATACTATGTATAGATGGTAAGAACACCGACGTTGATGATTTAGAAACTATTTTGAATCAAGTTATGACTGATGAATTTAATACTTTATTGGAAGATGATTCAGCGTATCAAGTATGGATAAATATTTTCATAAGATTTTTTTTTTTTTAAAAAAAAATATATATATATATGTTAATTTAATTTTTTAGATATCACAAGATCTAATTAAAATGTATAATGAATGCATTCTTGGCGATTACTCAAAAGTAGATTTACTACAATCAAAACAAAAATCCACCAAACAAAATTCTTTTCCTCTTTCGAAGAAAGCAGAAAGTTATGAGGAAGATGAGGACAGTAGTGATGATTATGATGAAAAAAGCTTGGAAAATGGAGAAAGCTCAATAATGGAAAGTGATGGAATAATGAGCATAAATAACTCAACAATAACCACAAAAGCATCAAAAAATGAACCTATAATCGACGATGATGGATTTACTTTAGTAACAAGGAAACGTTAATTATATTAGTAATTTAAACAAATTCTTGACATTCTTCTTTGCTGCTATTCGGATATTCTAATTGCCATTCCATAATTGAATTTAATATGTTTTTAATATTTGGACCCGGTTTAATATTCAATAATTTCTGAATATCTTTTCCCTACGTTATTTTAACGGGAGAAAAATTATTTGATAAAGTTAACATATATATATACATAAAACAAAAAAATAAATAAACAAATATTGCTTACATTCAGTAAGTGTTTTTCATTATGAACATTTTCCAGTTTTAATTCGTATATCCTTTCAATGATCTTTAACTTGATCCATATACTCAAATTTGGGTATCAGTTCATTAGATAAAGCAAAGAGTAAAGTTGTTGGCCATTCAGAATTAAGTTCACGTATGCACAATCCTATCATTAAAATAAGTAGTTTCTTTTTTATGCTTTTTTTTTTATAAAAAAAATTATTTTACAATAAATAAATAAATACCGAGTCCGCGCCTACTGGTTAGAACTTCGTTATTTTGACTAACCGCTTTTATCACAAAATCGATTGAAGATAAAAGTTTTTTTACTTTATTAACATCATCATTCGAAAACTATAATATTTAAACCATCTATTTAGACCTTCTTTTTCATACATTTGACAAATTTCATCAAATTCATATTCTATCATACCTTTATACTTTCTCGAATTACATATTGATACGCTGGTTGACTATTTCCTTTTTCTGTATATGCCATATCCTTATAGGGTAACGTACAAGCCGCCAAATATAACGCCCTTTTTTCAATCTTATTTAATTGATGAAATATAGTATGAATATTGTAATCCTTGCTTTCATCCGAAAGCAGCCTAGTAAAACATAGAAATAAACTCATACCAACTAAGAATTTTTGCTACAATTAAACAAATTTTTGGAGCTCTGAGATTTCCAGACACAATATTTTGTTGTGGTGGCGATGAGAATACCACATCATATAATCCTAAATTAACGATCAAATCGATGGCTTGAACTGGATCAGGTCCTAAAGATAATAGTTTAAAAATAAATAAAAATACACACAATATATAGAACTAAAAAAAACATGACAATTATACACCTTTAATCATTTTATCAATTTCTATCCCAACTCTCTCACGACTTATTTTTTCACTTAATGCCACCTATTGGAACATTAAATTAATACATGACTGACGCACAACTTATCCTATAAGACTTACTTTGATACTCTCGTCTTTTACAATAGCATCTTTCACATCATCAACAATTTTAAACTGAAATCTACTTGCGAATCTTATACATCTCAATACACGTAGTGGATCATCTTTAAATGTCTTACAAGAAGGGAGTGGAGTACGGATTAATCCTTCACGCAGATCTGATATACCCTTTTATACCATAGAATATTAATCAAGATTTCGCATTATGTTAAATCTATAATTAAATTTTTAATCTTTTTTAAGTACCTTTTCTGTGAAATCTTCTACTTGGCCCGTATGTATATTATAAAATAATGCGTTTATTGTAATATCTCTACGATAAGCATCATCTTTTGGAGTTCCATATTCCTTTTAAAAAAGATCATTAATAACAACGAATTTCCATTTATTGTTATATAAACGGAATAATAATTTCTCCTCATATCCCTTGCTTTCATAATACTTACAAGGGAAACAGGAATTCTGCTATCCTCATATACTTCTTTTCTTAGATTAACAAAATCGATATCTAAACCACAAAGTTTTATTGTGGCTGTTTCTAAATGTTTGGATTTTTCGGGATTCGATTCTATTACGTGAATTTTTACTTGATTATTATCTCCTTCCTTTTCAAGAAATTCTTTAATATAATTTGCAAAATCAAATCCTGTTAATGAATTTATTGCAACATCTAAATCGTGACATTCAAGTTGGAGTAACTATTTTCAAAAGAATTCAGAATCAAATCAAATTTAAAATTTTATTTTATTAAGCAAAAAAAATAAATATTACTTTATCTCGAACCCAACCACCAGCTATTCTCAGCTCAATAAGGGGTAACTGTTTAGTTTCTTTTAAATATGCAGTAACTTTTCTTAATATATTACATATTTTTGACTCTTGTTCTGTAAGATCAATATTCATTTCTTTGCCGGATTGCTTTTGGAGACCTAATGAAACTTGTGGCAAGCTTTTGCTCAAGATATTACCGCTACCAGCAACAGAAGTTGTAACCTCCCCAACTTTTACCTCTCCAACTTCTCTGTTAACTGAGTAAGGCTTATGCCTTTGTAAAGGCTTTTTTAGGCTACCTGGTTCAGACGGCACCTTTGCAAAGTTTGATTTATAAACAAATGAATAAATATTAAAAGGTTTGTACTGATACCGAAAAAAATTTCTTTTCATGATAGACGATCCTGATATGATGATCAAGTCACTAGATTATTTATGAAATCACTCCCATCAGCCAATCCTTATCAACTCAAACCCGATAAATCCGAGCGATCAGGTGCCGAATTGCCGATCATCGTGTGAAATATCCGCACTCCGCAGTAAGCTGCTGATTTGGTATCGATCTGATTTGCAAAACACAATCATTACGAACGTTTGAAACAAGTTTCAGGACATAGTACTTTTTTGGATTCATTATTTTGTCTAATATTACAGAGAATTTGTTTATTGAATTCTACATTATTAATCCCATAGAGTACATTTTAAAAAGAAAAATTCTAATAAAAATAAGTCTTTACAAGTTTTGAGAGTTATAGGGAAAGAAAATATTACGAGAATTTTTAAACAACCCATTTCTAATTACGTGAATAATGAAAAGGTTAAATATATATGTATGTTATGTAATCGGTGTGAAGGAATTATAAGGTTTAAAGGGAACGGAATTGATGGTGTGGTGTTGGAACATAAAAAATTATTAAGTTAAATAGGATAACAAAGACTTTTAAAAGGAAGTATAAGATATTTTTTTTACAAAAACCATATATCATGATACAGATGATGGTATTTCTTTTGAATTCATTTGGCCTACTACATAATTACTTGGGAATACGCCTCGAATAAATTCATCAGTTGTTCCTAAAAAAAAGGAATCAAAATGTTATTATTAACTCAAAAAAAAGGTAAATTAACATTGAGTAAATAAACTTGCCATCTAGTCGCTTCCAACCCAACCACCACACTTCATCACTGGTATCTGTGACAAAGATTGTATCTCCAGCATTGAATCCTAAGAAATTCAATGGTTTAATCATATATTTACAAATCATTACTAAATTTTTTTTTTTTAAAAAAAAAAAATTACCTAATTCTCCTTCTTCCCTTGCAATAAACGGATATCTTGCGCGGTACGCATATGCTTGTTCTCCATTCAACCATACTTGACCTGTAGTAACGTCTGCTGGAGTAACAATAAGAGATTGATGTTTCGTTGGGGATTGAGGTGGTTCTTTTGATTCAAAATTTCGTTCACCTACTGAAGTAGGTGTATTATTTTGTAACGTTGAAATTTGATTATGATTTTGTCCTCCTGCTGTTGCTCCAACAGTTCCAGAACCAATGAGTCCAGTTGCAGCTTCATCTAATGATTTAACATCAACATTTGATCCAAATGCAGAATTTCTCAAGTTATTACTAGAGGTCATAGAATAACGATTATTGTTTTGTTGTCCGATTAAGGCCGCGGCAGCATTAATAGTGGCCATTAATTCACTATTACGGAAAGGTGTTTTCATGGACTCTCGTGGTCCTATTGAAGTAAGTTCCTGTGCTTGGCGTTTTCGTTTGAAATATCTATATGTCATTCCAGTAGCAAATATCAAAAATACAAAGGATAATGCAATAACTGTTGAAATTGCAATAACTACTGGTATTGGCAAATGTTCTAGATTCAAATAAAAATTGCAATAAATAAGTTTTTGTTTTAAAAAATAAACAAACAAGCAAATAGACCGATTTCAAATTATTAAACTTACTTTTTCCGTGTAATAAATCAGGCCCTATATTTGTGAATATAGCAAAAATACGTCCTGGAATTCCATTCATTTGTGAAGAAAAAATATAAGGATACATATTTTTTCCATCATATAATGCTGCACTAACATCTCCAATTGAATCTAATTTTAATGAACCAGAAACAAGAAGCAACCAATCGTCTCCCAAATAATCAACACTATCGTGTTCTCCATTTGAAGGAAGTAAACTTAAAGCTTCTATTCTAGAACCTGACAAAATTTGTTCGCCTATATTCCTAAAATTATTACCAGTCCATTTACGTAAATATGCTGAATTGTCTTCAGAGTATCCCGAGACAAAAAATTGATCATCTATCATGAAATCATTGAAGACTACAACAGCGGGTCCCGGAAGTTTACCATCTCCATCTCCTCTCATATCCTCCCAATTTGATTTGCCAAAGTCATATTTAAGTAAATAAGCAGTATTTCCATTTAAGGTCAAATTTCCGGCAACAACCAACCTATCTCTTTTTTCCTATAATATAAAAAGAATAAACATTTTTAAAAAAAAATTTATAATTGTATTAATTGTATAATATTTACCCCAATCAAATCCATAGAATATATTTCACCGGAAAGGTTATCATTTACACCGAGAGATTTCCATTGTTTGAGATTTGAATCCCAAATACAAATATTCTTACAACCAAGTGAACCAGCTTTATCAAATTTGCCACCTACAACAATATCAGAGGTTCCCGCACGTTCTTTTATAGTATTAACCCTAACGTTATTATCGTCAGCTACATTTTAAAAATGAGTTAATAAAAGTGGCATTCGAAAAAAAAAATTACGAAATAACCATTTCTTACCGGATAATTGAGGTGAAACATTCACTATACGGTCATTCAAATTATAAATAATAAATGAATTTTCTGTGGATGCACTTCCGATGTATAATAATTCATCAACCACAAGAAGGTATTTGACTTCTCCAAGAATGCCATCATTATTTCCCAGGTTATTCCATAAACCATCTTTCAAAATGGCAACATTCGTAATATTATTATCAGTAAATGTAAATTTACCACCAATTACTATATTATCTTTCCATATTGAACCAGTGTTAATGATAGAATCGGAAATGGAAATGTTTCCATTTGAAGCTTGTGGATATAATGGAAGTGCGGAAGTTCCAGAATTTGTAAGTACACTAACTCCAAATGCAGTAGTAGACTGAGCAGATAAAATTCTTCCGGCATAAAAAGTTAAGGGTGTTTGTTCTCCAGAAACTGAATGAGATGCGATATCACTAATTTTACCATCTACAAAACCAGCAGTTGTCCATTTGGGGAATTCATTATCCCATATCACATAACCAGATGTTATATTACCAAATATAATGCCTTCTGAATTAGCTTGTGGAGTTATAATCGTGTTAAATTTACCCGCTACATGAACTTGCTGAGTTCCTTGATTATTCCATAAACTTATTTTATCTACTTCTCCGTTTACACCACCAGAAACTGGTGACCATTGTTCATCTGTGAGACTTAATTTAGCGATATTATTTAATTCTGTCGTTGCAGGTTCTAACATATTATTATTGAATAACCCTCCGATTAATAAATCATCACCAACTTTTTCCAAAGTATTAACTCGGCCATTAAGACCGCCTTTAGAGAATGGTATAAATGACGTGCCATCATATTTTACAATGTTAAAGAATGTGTTATTATTAAATTTACCACCAATTACAATTAATGATTGTGATAAGACTTTGATCGTATGCACGACCGAAAGTGGAGCTAATATACCATTAAACCCATTCCACGCAGGCTGAGGATTCAAGTTTGAAGGGGGCCAATATTGAAATAAACCTCTTAAAGGCGTGCCACGATACATTTTTTCAAATTTGACACTATCCACTGTAATAACAGCTCCAACAGGTGCTGTTACGGTAGTTGATATTGTAATTTCCACAGTGGGTTTAAAAAAATTTGTAGTAGCAGAAATAAATACATTGAAAAGTACGTCCATTCTATCATTCAAGGTCGGATTATTTTGGGAAATTGTTATAGGTCCGAATGTTTGTCCAGGAGCAGCATTAATTATAACATCAACGGAAGTTGTTTTTGAGCAATCAAATGGAATGCAGCTTGGTGTAGACATAGTAACATTATAATATCCAGCTTGCGGAATATATGGTTGTAAAATAACTTTTGCCGTAGAAAGCTCCCCAGTTGTCTGCAATACACTTTTCCAAGTTCCAGATATTAACATAGATGCCCATGCACCTTCAACAGTTACTTTTGGTTGAAATTGATTGACTACGCAAGAGGGACTATTATCGTTTGCAGCACGTACAACAACATCTATAATAAAAGAGATGTAGAAATTATCTTTACCTAGCTTTTTTTTTTGTAAAAGAAAAGAAAAGGTTAATTTTTTTTACCAGACTGGAAAAGTTGAATGCCATGAAATCCACCACCGGGTCCGTACCATTCCAAAATGTCCACTTGAATTCCTATTATTTCAAGTTGATTAACGAATGAGAACATTTGAAATTCCACATTATCAGGACTAAGAGGACAAGAATCTGAACATTGTGTAAGCCCGTTTATCGGATCCATATAATATAGTGTAATTACACTCATATCAGCTGTAGCGATTAACCTACATGAAAACAAATTTGAAATTTAAATCCTTTCCTTCATTCATTATAATAAATCCACCAATCTAGTCCGATAGTTTACCTAAATGCCTTTGTTCCTCTCCCCCCAACATTTGTATTTTTAATTCCAATCATACTTGGAGTTACTTTAACGCTAAATTCTGCTCTCCAAAAACCCGGAATGTTATCTCTCATCAACCAAGTTGTTCCAGGTCCATCAGGATCTGCACTGCATCTAATAACAGTTGGATCTCCAAACTCTTCACTAACAGCTGAATTACCTCCAGTTATCTATAATTTAGAGTAATTAAATTAGATATCATATATATCAAAAACCAAGTCAAATCGAATCAAATAAATAAAATATCAAAATAAAAGATATATAAAATAAAAATAAAATATAAATAAAAAGTATCGATTAAAAAGAAATCAATGTTACCGTAGAATTTTGAATGTTAATTGGTTGAATATTTGTTACATCACCAAATGTTCCATCGCCGGTTGCATCAAACTGCCCCCCGAAATATATAGTATTATTAGGTTCATTATACGCAATAGTATGAACGGGTCCATTAAATCCTTTGAAAGGTAACGCTTCCCATGCATTATTGCTCCATATGGCTACATTACCAACAAAATCTGCGGCATTTATATTAGTAGTTGTTGTTTTAATTGGAGCAGAAAACATTCCTCCAACATATACAATAGAATTAGTGGTATCACAATATAATGAATTTATTGGGCCATCTAATCCTTCTATTAGAGGTGAAAATGTCTTTGCAGATGGATCATAACGAGCTATGTTATTAACTGCTATACCTCCAATTGAACTAAAATTACCACCAATATATACGTCCATTTCATCATTAGACCGTGGTAGTATACATATTGCATTTATTGTCCCATTAGATGATGATGTCCCGGCCAATTGAAAAGTACCGTTTGGTGACCGTGTTATAAAAGAATCGCTTACACTGTCAAAAATCTCTTTTTGACCAACACTGCTATATTCTGATATACCATTATATTGTCCCGGTACAAGAATTTGAGACAACCCCTCAAAATTAATTTTTGGTCTTTCAGCTGTAACGTATACAACTTGTAATAATATTCCAACACAAGATATTAGTAACGTTAGAAGGCTACTATATATCTTCATACTGTAAACATCTAGAATAAAATTTCAAATTATCTACTTGATCTTTTAAGTCGGTAATACTAAAATTTAGTCTAGAATCTATAAATACAGTTTTTTTAACAAAAACTGTTCGTATAGGATTAAGAAATTTGAATTAAATAGATATACCAGATATTATTATATTGTATTAATTATGTTTCGCTTTTGAAAATGTTATTGCTAAAATTAATTCTCTATCTGCTATTATACAGAATATTATGTCTAATTTTTTTTTGTTAGTGAATATTTAATGTCTCAAGTCTAAATTATTCATCGTACGATAACAGTTGTGATATTATGTACTCGCAAAAGAACAGCTTTTCACGAGCTTTCTTTTCGGTTAAAAACTTTTGTTTTCGAAAAGAGGCGAAAAATGCTGCAGTCTGCAGCTGTACGTTTAAAATAGCACAAATACAATTTTGTACAAATTATTATCAAAAAAAAAATTTTCAGTTTTGCAACTTAATTGTCAATTATGTCAAATAACACTAACTAAAAAAGGCAATTCAAATTTTGTTGTAATTTATTATTTAATAAATTATTTTCTTACAAAATATTGGAAAATAAAAGTTGATTATTTTACGTTAACTTCGCAGCCTGCATATTAGAATAAAAATTATGGATCAACTACAGGACTTAAATTGTGAATATAACTTAAAAAGGATAATGTTACCTTTTCATATAAGGATTCAACAACATTTCCCATTTGCTTGAGGGTTTCCAATGCGGCTTCATATGTTAACTTAAAATATTTTTATATAATATTAGTTGAATTAAAATATATATATGCCAACAACCAAAATAAACTTACATCTTGAGATGGCTCATCAAACACAATTAAACATCCTGCTCCTTGGTCCAGAATGCCATGAAAAACTTTATCTAATATCATTTGAGACAATTTTGTTTCTACTTGTGGGGTAGGTAATTTGACCATTTCTGCAACATGAGAAATTTCCACCCTAGAGAATGGTTCTATTATGCGTACCAAATTTTGTTCAAGCAAAGTGTCATAAAGGGCAGCAAGATGTGACCCAATTCTAATAATATTAAAAAAAATAACAACCGGTTACAATTAAATTCTAGGTCATTTATATAAATTTATGATCAATACCATCTTTGTAAATCGCCAACGCGGTTTCGAATTCGTTTAGTGATCGGTTTTTATGAGCTGTTGCTATAGCTTTCATAGCATCAACTTCGCGTCCAGCGTAACGCAAAGCGAGTTTACCATTGATTATGGCGTAAACATCTTCTGACTTCAAAATAAAAAAAGTATATTAATCGCTTATGCAAATTAATCATGTAAAGATATTATCAAACATACCAAATTTAACATGATTTTACAAAGTAACATATACTTCAAAGCAGAAATAGCTCTGGGATCATCTTGTGATGAATATCCTTCAAGAGTTTCATAAAAATATGAATACCTATGGAATTTAATATAAGTTAGTTATGAATAACAAAAATTATAAAGATGCATAATCACATATACATACGCTGTTTTATAGTCCTTATCCTCAGCATGTAAAATTCCAGACTGCATATCCAGTGCAGCCTGAAGAAGAGGTGGACAATAAATAGCATTCGCAGATGTTCTAGCTGATGTAAGAGCTGCCTTGAATATAAATGATTTTCATTAGCATAAAGGATGATTATGGCCAAATTCTCAAAAGAATATAAATTTGAAATCTACTCTAGATTTTGGTAAATTTCTTAACGCATGACAAACTCTGCTCTCCAAAAGTTGAACTTCCACTAACACCATTTTATCATCCAAACGCTTCAATTCTTTTAAAAGTGAATTGATGAGGCTTAAAGCATCATGATACATTTTCCTACAGAGCTACTAAACGGGTTTCTAAGGATTGCTTTAAGAAAATTCGTTTTTCTTGAACGCTCCAATCAATCGTTTCTTTGCAAATTTCGATTTGGAGCGGTAGAGTATTAGGTATTTCAGAAAACAGATCA
The DNA here is from genome assembly GCA_019425655.1 of Rhizophagus prolifer. NCBI lineage: Eukaryota > Fungi > Glomeromycota > Glomeromycetes > Glomerales > Glomeraceae > Rhizophagus > Rhizophagus prolifer. The sequence goes on from NQWY01009016.1 coordinate 12,782, forward strand.
ATCAAAGTCTTTACTGAAAGATAATTTCTGAAATCAGTAAAAAGAACAAAAATTGATTAGCACATATTAAAAAGGTGACAATATTATACCTATTTTTGCAGTTTTAGCTCTCACAATTGACGCCATAAAAGATCGAGAAGAGCGTATCAAACTTGATAATTCGTCTGGTTTTCTAATTAGATATAAAGCATTAAATCATTAGTTGATGGACACAATTAAATATAGAATATCATACCTATAATCCCGATACAGTTCACCAAGTTTAACCAAGGCAAGTTCTTGATCTCGGATCAAATTTTCGTTATTTTCTAAATTAATTTTTCAAAAAAAAACCCGATTTAAAATAATCGATTGTAAAAATCATTTCGTTGCAAACAATAAATTACATATTCAACGAAAATTTAAAAAAAGTCGCGTATTGTAAAACGACCGTGAAAGGTCATCAATTTGATAGAAACATACCAGCATTCTGTGCAAGAATTTGCTTATATATCTGTTCAGCTTCACCTGGAGAAGTCTTTGCAAACTCCTCGGCTTGTTTCAAAAGTGAAGACATTTTGAACGAATAATGAAGATTGATTATATTTATCACTTTATATAAAATTTTTGCATTACGTACTCAAATGATAAGCGGTGTAACGCCAAAAAAAAGTGTTGACCCCAAAGCCCCTAACCCGTTGAAAATTTTTCCGGTACAAAATTCGAACAGTTGTACGTAACTAGCAAACGAATATCGACAAGTTTTATTTGACAGATCTCTTTTTTAACTATAAAATCCAATATGTCGCTCGTTGCTGATTATGGATCAGATATATCCAGTAGTGAAGAAGAAAATGATATTCAAAATATAGAAACAGTAACTACAGAAACTAAAACAACAAAAAAATCTTTAACTTCTTTACCAAAAAACAAAAGAAATGGACCTGTTAAGATTGTAGTTGATTTACCAAAACCTGTTAAAGACGATGATGACAGTGATAAGGATCAAATTTCAAAAAAAACGAAGTCTAGTGGTAGTGATTTATTTGCACTATTGCCAGCACCAAAAAGACCAATTACTGGCAAGGAACAAAAATCGTCAGCAAATAATTCGACTGATTTAGCTACTAATAAGCCGACGACAGCGTCTACAAGTTTTGTTCCTCATACGCTTACAAAACGAAAATCTACGGCACAAAAAAATTCTAATTTATCACAATCTATATCAAAAATAAAAGGAAAAGAAGTAAAGGTACATAGCGATGATGATGAAACAAAAGATAAAACTGAGAGCAATAATTTTACGGAATCATTCTTTCCATTAGGTAATTGATATATATATATATAGGTTTGTTATTGTTAAAATTTATCTTAAATGCTTATAATTCTTATTGCTACTAATAGGAGCTGAAATAACAAATATAATACCAAATAATGTTATTGAGGATAAATCCTCCTTTAAAACAACTAATAATTTGGATAAGATGTATTCGTCCAATATCGAATCAAACGTGGTGACAGAAGACTATAACGTGACAAATGATCATTATTACAATTACAATTACCAATGGGATGCCAGTACAAGTTCATATATGGAATATCCAGATTATTTTTACGATGAGTCTCAATTACAACAACAAAGTAGCGAACAAGCGCAACCTGATAGTCAAATAGATGACGAAGTGGTAAAATATATGTTCGACTTTTACTTTTTTGCTGTTTTTTATTATTTAATGATTTATTATTTCATAAGTAGATTCAAAAATTGGGAGGTAGAAGAGGTAAAGAAGGGCCAATTATAATCAAAGAGATAAATGCAGCAGATCAAATGGCTGATGCATGGCAAGCTCAAATGGGCGAATTAACAAAACCTGGCAGAACGGGAAGTGGAGGAATGGTATTTTTCACTTATTTGAATTACTATTAACATTAATGAAAGAGATCTAATGAACACGTTTGTCCTTACATTATATACAAATAGCATTTTAAACCGACGAAAGGACAAAAAAGAAAACATAATCTAATGTATTTGGCTTATCAGGCGGCTGCCATGGAAAATGATTTGAAAGAACAATTTGCAGCTAATAAGAAAACAAAAAGAGAGACCCAAGCAAAATATGGTTACTATGATTTATTCGTTATCACAAGAACTTTATTTATTTCTATAACTAATTTCATTTCTTCTGTTTTACAGGATTTTAATAATTTAATATAAATAATTTATCAGGTAAAACTTACAAAAATTAGATTGTTGCATTGTTTTTAATCATTGCTAAAAGGTTACTCATTAGTGAAAATATGTATTTTTATTGTTACTACAGCCTACTATTTTTTTTTTTTACTTGTGCATCATAATGTTCCGGAGGGTCATATATTTCACAATCTTTTTGTTTTTTATATATTATTGCAGTATATTGAATTATTCATAGTTTTTATTGCACTATTTAGGAGAATATTGATAATACAGTTTTTCATTCTGTTACAAAAATTCACTCAAATATCCAAAGGACATTTAATATAAGGCATTTTGTAATAAAATTTGCTGATAGACTATATGAAATGCTTTTCCATGATATAAATTCTTTTTCACACTCCACTCTTGGCTTTCGGTTAAAGGTACTGGATAATTTTCCACTCTATTTTTACTAAACATATTTTAATCTTTCTCTAATGCTAATATTCTTTCTAAAAAAAATTAATGACTAATATTATACTAATAAATTTATAGAATAATATAGTACAACATTTAATTTAAGATAAACGATACAATAAATCAATACACATGATCAATAAGATACGCCGCTTAAAATGTTTAAAATGATTATTCTGTTAAGAACCTTTAGTTAAGCACTAGAAGTCATTACTCTTGGTTTACATTCATTCTCGTTAATGGGTTTTATAAATACAGAATCCGGAGGATGATCTTTTTCACCTTCTTCAAATGTATAGCTGCTTGCTATAGCCAGATATTGTCCATCTCTACTGAAATCCAAACTTGCAATACTTGTTGGATATTGTGGATATTGTCTTAATCGCTTTTTATTAAAACCATCCCAAATATTAACTATTCCATCAGCTCCTCCCGAAGCAAAGGTTCCATGTCTAATAGAGAAGAAATTTTCGTTAAATATGTATATTCAGAAAAGAATTTTTTAAAATCCGAGGAAGCTTACGTTGGATGAAAAGCTAAAGCGTTAACAGGATAAACAGTATCTACGCCATCAATAACCTTTCTATGGCATTTAAACGCGTATTTACGCGCTTGAGCTTCAGGTGATGGATCAAAGAATTCAACGGCAACGCGACCTTCAATTGAACTGCTAGCATAACCTACGTTCAAAAAAGTTTGTTATATATAATATTTAATGAATGCATTGCCTTTATAATAAATATTTACCTTGACGATTAGGCATACATTTCACACAACGAGTCATAAACTTTAAACTACTTTCACGTTTTTGTATAGTTTCCGACATATTTCTAATATCGTAAATAAAAAATTGTCTGCCAGCTGTTGCAACCACTAATTTATAATGAACTAATGATAAAGCAAATACTTTTGCACCGTCTCCAATTTCATACTGCCCAAATAACGCGTCTTTTTTACGAATATCCCATAACCTAATTGTACAATCCCATGATCCCGATACAATCATATCTAAGTTCATCTAAAACACGTAAACTTATGTATTTGACTTACGCTTTTCTAAGCTATATTCAACACACTTTACTGCTTTGTCATGTAAACCCACGATAGATTCATTGGTTGAATTTATATCAAAACTTTAAATAAGAAATATTTATTAAAAAAAACATAAAAATCAAAAAATAATAATCACAAACATTATAAATTATTACCTCTTTATGCAATGATCTAGACCCCCGCTAAATATGTGTACACCGTCAGAAAAACAACAATCAAGAACTGAAGCTTTATGTTGAAAAGAATTTCTAAGCGAATTTTCATTAATGTCGTAAAGTCTTACTGTCTAAAACGTTATAGAATATTAATATTAACAATGAAAGTGAAATAAATAAGTTTTACGCATACCTTATCCCAGGAAGAAACTAATAAATGATTTGAAGTAGTTGGACTAAATACAACCGAGGAAATTGCATCAGAAGGCGGATCAGCCAATTCAAATTGTTGTTGCATTGATATAGTTTGAGTGTAGCAAGCGTAGTGAGTGTATAGTTTATAAACTGTTTATAGTTAGGAAAAAACTCGCAAAAAAAAACGAGCGCGATTACAATTGTGTAACGTCCTGTATTTTCACATCATAATATATGATCTAAAATTCTAAATGTATAACGTTTAAATAACTGAGTGAATAATTTTTATTTATTTTCTCTTTATCAAATAATAATAACATTTATATTAGCTTAACCCTCTGAAGAAATTCTTACTAGCAGATCTTCTATTACGCTTTTGATTATTGTAACACCCAAATTATCCCATTTTCCATTTGATCCCTTTTAATATAATTAGTCAATAAATTGCTGGAAAAAAAAAAAAAATTTGAAAAGATCTTAAAAAAATCTCTAACCTTATTCTTTTGCAATTTTGTCGTAGATTGAATGTTACGTATAGGTTCATCTTTTGTCTTTTTCGATTTAACTCCTTTATGTTTGTTTAATTGAGTTATTAAATCTATGAAAAAACCGGATGTTAAATATATTTTATTTGAAATTTGAATAGCTGAATGTTTTACAATAAATGTCGATACCTTCATCGCTGTCAGTCTCTGTAGATGTGTCGCTCTCTTCAGATTCATCCATCTGTTCATCCTCATCATCCTCATCATCCTCATCATTATCTTTCTTCAAATTTTTCTTCTATGTAATCAAATCAATAAAAAATTTAATCATAAGATCTTTCAAATTTCAAATTACAAAATCTTAATCAATAATACATACAATTGGATTTAATAAATTATGTTGTTCATCAATTTCATATTCTGGATTAGTAAATAATTCAGCGAATCTATCATCTTTGAGTAAATTATTAACTTCATCAACAGCAACGACAGTAGCAGTTTTTCCTTCTTCGTATTGAAGATTTTTCCTTTTCTTTTCTGAAAATTTTATTAATCTACTTGCTAATTCCTTATTAACTTTAGGTAATTTTTTGGTTACTCTTATACGAGATTCCCTTTCCTTTTCAAGTTTTTCTTTAATCATTTTTTCTCGATAATCAGCATATGCAAATGGATTACTAATAAGTTTTGCCTTTAAAGTTTAAAATAGATAGACGGAAACATGAGTAAAAGTGAAATGGAATAAGAAAATACCGGATACAACAATCTTACTTTTTCGTATAATTGTAAATCCACAAAGAAACCATGCATATATGGTTTTAATACATTTGATCCGATCAATTGATCCATACCAAGACTACAAACATGAAAGGTATAATTCACGTAAACATAAATTAATAAAAACATAATAAGCCACTTTCAATAATTACCTTTCTAATTCTTTTCTAGTGACGAATTTATAATTTTCGTAAATATTTTGTTGCGGATTTTCTTCCATTTCTTCCTAAACCAAGGAAAGTTACTCTTTTGTATATAAAGGTATTTTTTTTTCATTAAAAAAAGAATCATTAAACTATAGTTGTAATTTACCGTCAAATTATCCAAAAATGAACCCCATCTTGGCGCAGGACCTAATGAAGGAATATAAAATGCACCAATTTGTATACCTTCATTAGCAACAAAAATTAATCCGGAATCCGATACAACACAAAAATCATTAATATCCGTGTTGGGTTCTATCGAAGTAAAATTTGCTCCCTATAAATTAAATTATAATCAACCTAAGAATTTCCTGTAAAATAACTTCAAAAAGTGACTTACATTATTCTCATCCCAAATTTTCATAATTTTGCTATCAGCACTAATAACTTTAGATTTTCCTTCATTACCAATAACATTATCACACCAAAATAATTTTTTAATAGGATAACCATATTGATGATCTTTAACCAACCAAGGTTTTGAACTTCTTAAATCGTATAATAAGATATGTCCAGTAGAAGTTCCTATTGCTAAAGAAAGTCCATCATTTTTATATTCCATGGCTGTAACTTGAAATAAATTACTATTATTTGTTGAGAAAGAAGGTAATTGTGGTGCTAATAATCCAATTCGTGACCTTGATCTTGGATCCCATAATTCTGCTGTACCATTCTCAGTACCAAATCCAAATAATTGGTGTGCAGGATTTATTACTGTAACATTTATTCCTGTTGTCGAATCTGTTGAAAATGAATTTAAAAATCTTCCCTGATTTAAATTTAGTCTGTATACTTCATGAGAAGATGCTCCTATAAGTAAATCACATGATGGATAATGATATACCAAATCTCTACCAAACTACAGAAAAGTTGTTATGATTAATTGAAATATAAATACAATAAAAATAAATAGAGCTTATTACTTTGGGAATTCTCGTCTTATAATATATTCCACCTTGTGTATGAAATTCAATTGTTCTGTCGTTTTGTAATAATACAGACTTTGTCCAATCATCCGATAAAATCTAGCATTATAATTATTGTAACTTTTAGTATATTCACACGAAAATGTACAAGATTAGACATATTCTTACCACAAAGTTAACATTCTCTGAATCTGTATGTCGATCAAATTTCATTGACATCTCGGAGTACTCATAAACTCGTATTTGTGGTTTATAAACACCTGATAAAAGAAATCATCAAATTAACTTTAGATTCTTTTTTTTTTGTAAAATAAAATAAAATTAAAAGGACAACCTGTTGCCATTACGAAGCAGCCATCTCTTGTTGATTTTATTCGTAATGAAGCTTCGGGGAACTCAAAATCTTGAATTAATTCTATTCTAGATCTCCATTCTATTCAAGAAAAATAAAAATACACTTATAATTTCCTCTTAACCTAACTCCAAAGAGACAATACTACTATACCTGGATCATTTTTTAATACTCTTTTTTTCTTTCGTTCTAACCAATCTGGTATTGAGCGATACCCGGAACCAGAAAGTGTATATATTTTAACATTATTTGGGTTCGAAACTTGAAGGACCATCTTAAAAAGATAATCTTAAAACAATAATGAAATATTTAATTATGATATACTTAATTTGAAGGTTTCACAAGCCACAACATACAGTATATCAAAAAAAATATTCCGATCAATTGTAATTCAAAAAAAAAAAAATTTTTTTTTTTTAATAATTAATAAATTATAAAATTTTTTTTGTAAAGATGTCTAATAAAATAATTGTTGATATTGATACCGATGAAACTATGATTGACGCTGAATATATTCCAAATAATTCAGTATCAGAAGAGCAAATAGGAGAAGCAACAGAAATGTCAGTTGAAAACGATAACGAAGAGGAGACTATTATTAAACCAAAATTTCGTCCTGCTACTATTAATGAACTAAACGTAAATAGTCTTCATTCATGCTTTTACATCATCATAAATATTATTCTTTTGATTGAGTAATTTAAAACTTTCTAGAATGGTATACCACAAATTCGTAAAATATCAGTTCCATCACATAGATTTAAACCGCTTAAGAAAGATTGGAAAAAAATTTATGAACCTTTGGTAAAACATTTAAATTTGCAAGTTAGGATGAATACAAGATCGAATCGTGTTGAATTAAGAGTAAGATGATTGTTTTATTTTAAATTCTAATTGTAAATTTATACATTAAACAGAACATTTAATATAATTGACTAGACTTCTAAATACACTAAAGACCCCGGATCATTACAAAAAGCTGCTGATTTCGTCAAGGCTTATATGATGGGATTTGACATTGACGTATGTATTTAATTTATTAGTTTCTCGAAGTTTCCCAAGTAAAATCCTAATTTCATTAAAAATTTATTAGGATGCAATAGCAATTTTGCGTGTTGATGATCTTTACATAGATTCATTTGATATAAAAGATGGTGAATATATTTATATTTTTACTCATTATTTAACCCTTTTTTTTTTCTAATTTATAAAATTATTTTATTAAGTAAAAAAATTAGAAGGGGATCATTTATCTCGTGCAATTGGGCGTATAGCGGGTAAAAATGGCAAAGTGAAGTTTGCTATCGAAAATGCATCAAAAACAAGGATTGTATTAGCAGATTCGTAAGTTATATGCATGTAAATACTTTACTGCTTTGAATCTTTTTTTTTGGATAATTTTATACTAATAATAATTTCTTTTGGTATAAAATGAACAGATCTATTCATATTTTAGGTTCATTCCAAAATATCAAGATTGCACGCGATTCAGTAGTATCATTAATATTAGGTAGTCCACCAGGCAAAGTACACGCGAATTTAAAAATAATTAATGCAAGAATGAAACAGAGATTCTAAAACAATTTGAAATATTTGTATATCATTTTTATTAATTAATTTTTAAATAAATTAGGTATTTTTTTTCGTTTAATTTCGCACTTTCAATAGTAAGGATTTGTTAGGACTCTTATTTTTGAAAGAAAATGTATATAGAATGTACTGTATAATATTATATTCACAACTCTAATTATCATAATTACAAAATTGAGAAGCTACAACCAGTTTGAACATTACATAATTAGTAAATATTCATAAAATGGTTACTAACAAAAACAAAGATCTATATATGAACGATTCAAATTTAATCTTCATCCAAATCTTTAAATTTAAGGTGTTCCTCATAAAAGCGAATTATCTAAATAAACGATAAAATCAATCGGTTAAGATTTTAAGCGATAATCTGATAAATAATAAATCAAATACCTTTTGCGGACACATTAAGTTAGCAACAGAAGCAGGGTGTCTTGTTCTGTGACCATTTTTCCTTTGATTTCTTTAAATACCAATTTAAATAAATCCAAAGTTCACTATCCTTAGAATTTCTTTCAACAGTTTCTACATCATCAACTGCCTCTTCCCAATTAGTAAGGCTAGGAGGAGGAAAATTTTCAAGCAAAGAAAAGTCAGGCTCTTCATTGAATGAATCGCTAAATTTACGTTTTCTAATATTAACGAATTTCCTTTGGGATTTTCTTCGGAACTTTCTTCAGGACTTTCTACGAGGTTTTTTTTAGATTTTTCTTTTTCTCTCTTCCAATACTTTTCAATAAGCTCTTTAGCAAATCTAAAACACATTAAAAACTTTTCTTAAAACATGTTTTAGTTAAAAATACAAATTTATGTAAAAACATACACGTCTGATTCATTTTCCCACGTATTATCATCATCAGGATATCCTTTCCACTTAAGATAATATTGCGTGACGCCCTTGGATAAATAAACGAGATTCATTTAAATAAATCGCGTTTTCGTAATAATAATAACATATCAAATAAAATTACCAACTTTTATTTTTCGATGATCAATTATTTTTTCTACAACGTATTCATCTTCAGAGTCAGAATTTTCTTTCTCTTCAATACATTCTTCTTCAGAAACATCATCAATATCCATTGGTATATTACTTTTCTTACGATTCTTCCTATACACCATTATTATTAAAAGAAATTTTTATTGTTTTTACGCGTAAAAAAATTATTTCTTTTCAGTATTTAAATATCGAATTGTATATCTCCTATTTTATAAAAAATAATAAACGAACATTCTATATTTTTTTATATTTTTATCCGGTTAGCAAGAAAAAAAAATGTTAGCCTCAAAAAAAAGGTAAAGAAAAAAAGAAACCATTAAAAATCGCCACTAGAAAAGAAACAACAAAATGCGTTTACTGTAATATGTTGAGAGAAATTAGTAATATGGTTGATGTTGAAGTTCCATTTTAGTAAAAGGAAGTGTAACACACGTTGATAATCTTGTTCAAAAATAGATAAAGACAATCTATTTATTAATTTTTTAAATGAAAAATTATAGTACACATAACACATTGTTATAAAAAGTGGATAATAACTTTTGGTTCATTTTTTAAGCTATTTGATAATAAAATACATAATTAAGAAAAACTGAAATTGTTCATACAATATTTAATTCACGTAAATTAATTATTAAAAGTTACAAACTAATACATATATTATCGCATTTTAAGAACTCATTAAATTCTTGTTCGAACATAGAATAAATTGTATGCTGCACGGGTCTAGAAATAAAGCAAATCATATGTAAGTGCATTGAACGGCAATAAACAAAAAGTGTGATTAAATTCTTACCATAACATTAAATTCTTCACATGCAGATACTCTACTATCGTCAAAGTTATGCCATTCATGCCTATACCCATTTCTTACGCAAGCAGTATAATGACCACCATTTAAACCTCCGTAATGATTTGAAACGGCAAATAAATCGTATATAAAAGGTCCAGATTGTTTATATTGAGAATTATAATGATTTGATGATTGTTGTTCTTTAGGGAGTGGTATATATGGTGTCAGATCAAAACTTCTTATCGGAAAATGTACCATAGTTTCCAATTTATCCCTAAATGGTCCATTAAACGAAAATCTCTTTAAATGTACCAACAAAACATCTGGTAATCTTGAAATTGTAAGTTGTTTTGTTGCACGTCTATGGCATTTACATCGAGGGCAATTCCAAGCATCATCTCCATCCAATATTTCTTCTTTAACAAAAGCATTAAGACACTGATATAAATCTATTCTTTCTCCATTATAATCATGAGGAATTGGTAATGTAAGACACATGAATACATTATAAGTCGTAGACGTCTTATTACATGTTAAACATTTTAAAATATTACGAAATTGCCCTTGAAACAAGTTAACAACTATAGAGTTATTACGCATTAAATATTTTTCCCATTCCATTTCTGATACAACTTGTGTTGGTAAATATTCCCTTTCTTCCTCTTCTTTAGGGGTTAATTCAGGAATCTTTGGTTTTTCTTTAATAATGTTCAAATCTTCATGTAAACCATCCAATAAAAACGAAAGAAATTCCTGCGAATCTTGTTGCTCCGTACCAGAAAATTGCGGTGCAAACCGACCAATAGCTTCTTTGAATGTAACAGGAGAAACAAAAGTATATGAATCACTCCACAATACTTTGATTAATGTAGCAAATGCTTCAGCTAAAACTCCTTTAGTTCCCAAAGGATTAATCCTGTTGATATGACGTTTATAACTACCATCCATAAAGTATCTAGCAAATGGAACTGTACCACTTAAACATTGAATAATTGAATTCATAAAACAAGTATTTCCAAGATTTTTCAAACCAGTTGATCCAATTCCTGATCCTAATCGAGAAAAACTACTGTCAGAAATTGGAGCTTGTTGCATAGTCATTTGCCTTGAGTCAGGATCAGACAAACTTGGTGTAGGATAATTATTACTAAGTGAAGATGGCATATTTTGTCCATTTATATTAGGTTCTGGAACTTGAGGTAATGGTTTTTTTGGAGCAGGTATTGGTGGAGGTTGACGATTAGGTTTTGGTGGTGGTGGTGTTGTATTAAGTGAGGCATATTCTGGATTATCTACTTTACTAAAACTATAATACGGATTATCAAATATAGTTTTACGACGTTGTAATTTACTACCAGATTTAGTTGAATTAGTGGCACTTCCAGAATTAACTTTTGATTTATCCAAAATTGTCTGTGAAAGACTTGTAAAACATTTGAATGGTCCACATAATTGGCATTAGTCATAGACTGAATTTCAGGAGTTTGTTGAAACTGTTATAGATTATTATACATCAAAATACTCACGAAATCAAATATGTTTTTCACATATGTTGCTCTACCTGGACTAATAGGTTCATTATTTTGTATTTTACTATAAATATGGTTTATTTTAGAAGGATAATGAGGCCTTTTGTTTAAAAATACGCGGGGAAAAAGGAAGTTCAGTCATAATATTTATAAAATCTGAAAGAACTTCTGATGCGACAAATGTTAACTCATACCTTTCATTATTTATGTTTTCTACCCAAGAAGTAGGATTATTATTATCCGAAATAACTACACCATTTCTTTTTGATTTGTCACTATTAGTGTTAGATTTTTCAATCCATCTATCCCCGGCAATACGTTTCCAAGCTGCAAAACCTCCATTCAGCAAAACAGGTGGCCTTTTTAAACATTTTTTATAATCATTTACGTAAATCGCCGACCTCAAACGTAACAAACGATCATTACATCCATTAAACTCTGAAGGAGACTCTGAAGGAGATGAAAATTTGTCCGTCGAAGCATTATAGGTTGAATCTTGATCGTAATATACAATCAAATCAAATTTATCCCTACTCTTGAATAGATCTTGCTCTTGCGCTGGTGAAAGTATTAATTTGTTTTCCAGATCTATGGTAGAAATTCTTAAAAAAAGTATGTATATTCATTTTATTTAAGAGTGGATAAAAATTTAAATAAAACAACAAAAAATTAAATTCGTTAAACTAACCCTTCCGGTAAAACGATTGGTTCCACACAAACGATATTATCCGTTTTAATATGTCCAGCATCAAAATCACTTCTAAATCGGACATCCAAAATCAATATCTTTGGCATTGATGGATCAGTTTGACTAAAAAGCTTAAAAAATTCTCCAGCATTTATTGAATTTGTAAATTTATAATTGGCAAGAGGACCAATTTGTTGTAAATTAGATCCAGTTGATGATAATGTATTAAATGAAGATAATGTTTTATTTTCTGCTGAACTATTAGATGATGAAGGAGGAGTGGGAATTGGAACAGGCATAGATAATATTGTCGGTTGAAAATGAGTATTCTCAGCTAAAGGATTGTTACCATTTTTTTGTATGTCGACATTTAAACCATTATTTCGTAAACTTGCTACTTTTTCAGCTATAGATGAATTCATTGGAATCATTGAATTATCTGATGATATGTTACCAATCATATTAATTTTTTCCGATACTATATAAACAGGTGAACGAGGAAGACCGGGTTGTAAAGAAGGATCAATATTCTTATTAAATTCTTCTCTTTGTTCTAATGCTTTAGCCGCGTTTTCTGCCTTCTCTATAGCATGAGGAAGTTTCTTTATTTCAAAATTAACGGGTCTATTAATAAAATAATAGATTACATAAACTCTTACATTTTTCAAATTGAAGAAATCATTTTTTAAATTAGTGAAGTCCAACGAACTTTTCGAATTCATATTATCAAAATCTTTGTGTTTAGGTATTATCTCTAATAAGATACTTTAAATAAAAAACGAATGAAGAGCAAAAGAGTTAAATAAAAAAAGGAAAAAGAAACAACTAAGAATTATATTAAAACAACTTAAAGTAACTTACATTGAAGCTTTTATATTATTT
>NQWY01009056.1:0-11170 GCA_019425655.1 Rhizophagus prolifer
GCAAATTTAAAGATCACGTGGATAAATTTTCGATAAATAACGTAACTGTAGCATTCAGACAATTTGATGGTGTGCCGTTACACGGATTTGTCATACGTTAAAATAATATAAAATCAGATCTTTGCTTTAAATAAAGTTTGATTCCCCTCTAAAAAAAAAATCTTTATTATAACTTGTACCAAAATGAAATTGGTAATTTCTATTTTTTTTTTTATATTGGTGAATTAAAATAAATAGACTGAATATTATTTATTTGTTAATAAATAGCATCCGTCAAGTTGTAAGATTGTGGATTAGATACTTCTTACTTTTTAGAATTCCGTTTCATGATATTATCGGTTCAAAAGCATAATAGCATGTATCAGTTTCTGTTAAAGTTTCTTCCAATATATCAGATCATTCAGATCATACATGAGAAAATAAAAAATATGACAATAAACGTCGTAAATTGGATCGTTTAAGTGATTCAGCTGGTGATGGTAGTGGGAACGCCCGAATTTGGTAGCTTTGATAGGAATAGTATTGATTTCATATTTATTATTAGCTATGATCATATGTTGGCTACCTTATGTTACTGAATATACTGATTTCAAGGGAAGATTTACGCTACGGAGCCTACAATTTTATTTGGACGGTAAGATGTTTTCAAATATTAAACAATTGAAGTTATTTTAATTAATTATTTCTCTATATAGGCAGATGATGAGGGGATTGGTGCATTTCTTTGGTAATAATATACTTCGAACTCATTCACAACCTGGGTCTACGAATATTTTTATCAGTGTCACTGCAGATTGGAATATTGCGTTGTTCTTTTATATTCGATAGCAATCTAGTGAGTTTCGCTGATATATATATTTCAGTAATTTTTCGTTGTATATTAAATTATAACATATTCACTAGAATTTATATGAACTCGAAGTTACTACATATAGTTCAGTTAGTAGTGATTGATTGTGGAAGTGAATAGGTAAATTACCACTTAAGCATATTTTACTTACCTAATTATTTTTATAAAAAAAAACCGAATTTTTTTTTCATAGATTACCATTCATCAAGACATCAACGGTACATAATACGCATCCTTTGCCTTTCGATGAGTCGGTATTCAATAATGCTGATGTTATCATTCTTTAGCGACTTGATTGATAAGGATGGAGCTAGAAATTGGAAATTGTGTTGGTAATTTAAGTTTAACATGATTTGATAATTATTCTTTAATGTTGTAATTAATTAATTACATTTATTAGCCAATACTTTAAAAAATAAATGAATGAATGAAATTATTTGATATACCGTAATAGGTTTTTTTAGTCAACATTTAAGTACCATAAGATTACGTGGTATTGCCTTTTATGCAGTATCTACTATAGCTGAGGAATCTTAATATTCTAATACATGTGGGAAGTGGTATGTTTACTATTTACTGATAACAAAACCTGATGGTTTTTGCTAAATACTTTTATGCCATTAGGATGTGTACCGAGTGACAGCAAAAATGCACTTTCCAGTTAATCCGATGCCTCATCAAAACTTGATTGAGCAATCGTTATTATACTATGATCTAGAGCTGATAGTTCATTACAGGAAAAATATCAGGAACCATGCGTAGTCTTTACTAGACATCCACCATTACGTGATGGTGTAGCCATCAATTTTATTAGGAAGTGGGAAAAAACAATTCATATAATACAATAATAATGTTTACAGGTTCGTACAGTATAATTTTTATTAATGTAATAATAATATACACTTTTCCGCGTAGCTAATTAATAAAAAATTTAAAAAAGAATCCGTGTATGATTGTGAATTGAAGAGTCAATGTCGGCGTTTGAAGGTTTTACAAATAAAACTTATATATATTCCAATTGATATTCGATTAATAGTCAATGAGGTGACAAATATGTTTGAGAGAAAAGAAACTTCAACGTGCCAAATTTATCGAACTCATTAATCACTATACGAGTGTTTAGATATTGTTAATATTTCAATTATTTCACAATTTGTTTGGGCTGTTATAACAGAAAACACGTTGGAATTCTCTAATAAAAAATGTTTCATTATTTATTAATGAATCAATGGTAAGTTTTAATATATAATAAAATTGTTAATATAAACCATAAAAAAAAATATATTATTTTGTTTAACAATTTTCTTTAATATTATTAGTATGGATGTAAAGAGGAATTAAGTTATAAAATAAGTATCACCAAAAGCAACAATTTATCTGAATAACGAAAATTTTAAAATTATTATAACCGATAATCAAACTAGGATTAAATTGACAATTGAACAATTTATCGTATTATGAGATGTATTCATAAATTGTATTAATAACCTTTAAAACATTAAAGCTGAAAATATAAGATGAATTTTTACATGAGCGAGGTTAACTTTGAAAAAATTATAATTTTACTATAATAAATAAATTTTATTAAACTCGCGTTCAAATTTAAAAATTGAAAAGTTTTCTTCGTTGATTATAAATTAAGCTAAAATTTGTAAAGTTCTACGAGAAACGAACAGTTACATTATTTTCGCAGGGAAAAGAATCTCTCGTAACGCAGTCTATTTTTAAATGGTCACTTCAAGGCGGCTCACATTTCTAAATCGTCAACCGAACAGGAGACAAAGAAGCAAGAATTTTTTTTTTCTCGAGAAAGAATGAAATACTTTGAACTGACCCTACTTACTTCTAATTTAGATAATTGGGATTTGGGATTGTGATTTGTAAGCATCGGGACGGGTTTGTGTAATATCGGGATTCTTTTTGTAGTAAATTTGTTATAACGGGAATTCTGATCGTCGGGAAATCCATACTAGGCGTATATTAGACATTTATCAAATTTAGTTAGGCTGTTTGAACTGAAAAAAGGATCTTCTTCATATTAAGATTATCCTTTTTCAGGGCCGACATATATTACCTAATATTAGTTTCATAATAAGCCTTACTCCCCCACACCCTCAGGTAATACCAATAAATGTATTAAATTATATATATATAGTAATAATTTTGGCCAATAAAAAATGCTTAAGTTTGTATCACGTAAGATTTTGCTTAACTCTCTTAAAATATTAGCTAATAATTGTCACTGAAGGAAAAGTATTGGAGATAAGATTGTTATTTTCATTATCCATTAGTAATTTTTGAGTAATAAATTTTAAAAAATTTCTTTTAATGTAGGAGATTTTTTTGTCAATTTAAATGAACGAAATACCATTATTTCCTTGTGACTTGCTCATGTAATCAAATATCATTTAGATTTCCATGTGCGAGATGGGAAACGTTCAAAATCCCGACGAGTAAAATCCAGATTGGATTCTGATCGCCAGAATTTGTTATGACGGGAATTCTCCCTATAAAAAATGTCAGGATTTTGTTATAACGGGAATTTTTATCATCGGGATTTTGTTATAACGGGATTTTGTTATAACGTGGAATTCTGATCGTCGGAAATATTTTCATATGATTATCCTTTTTTTAGGGCAGCGACATATGGAAACCCTCACAGCAAAAGCCGGGATCACAGCAAAAAATTTTTTTTCAAAAACAAATTTTGTTGTTCTTTTATTACTTTTAGTAAATGATATAAAATGCATTGGAAAAAAACTGATACATTTAATGAATTCCTTGCAAAATTCTACCTTAGTTTGTAAAAAATCGATTTCAAAAAACTTTAATTTTTTTATAATAAATTTAGGCATTATCCATTAGTAATTTTCGGGTAATAAATTATTATATAACTTAAAAAATTTCTTTTTGATTAGGAAATGTGGGAGATGTAGAATGATTTAAATGAACGAAATATCATTATTTTCTTGTGATTTTAGATTTCATTCATCCATGTGCGAGATGGGAACCATTCAAAATCCCGACGAGTAAAATCTGGATTGTATTATAACGGGATTCTGATTGTCGGGATTCATAGTAAAACCGTGTGATATTTAGTCTAGTTAGGCAATAGTAAAGATGTCGTTGCCTTATAAATATCTAATAAATGAGTTATTGGCATCTTTTTAATTTTAAATTATCTTTTTTTAAGAGAAAGGGGGTAAGATTGTCATTTTCATTATCTTTTAGTAATATATTATTATGTCGTTTAAAAAAATTAGGGCGTGAGAGATTTTTTTTGCCGATTACAATAAAAATTATAAATATAAATAACCTTGCCATAACCACCAAAAATTTTTTTTTACAGACAACAAAGTGTAAAATCATATATCTTATACCAATATGAAATTTCAAAGCTTTTCTCTTCTAAGCGTCATTTCTATATGTTTCTACATGACACTTGTTCCAGTTATTGAAGGTAAAAGGTTCGATGATCTGTATTTTCTCCATTCTCTTTCTAATAATTTGACTTTTTGGTTTGATGTATAGCATATACTGCCAGTGTACAACTCAATATTATGGGCCAGTGTAGAGTTTGGGTAGAAGATGCAAATCATAAGCGCATAGCTGGTGATGGACCAGATGGTTATCATGATTGTGGAGGTTGGGATGACACTAAGGATATTGACTTTCCGGATCAAGAATACTATATTGCTGCAAAAGTTGAAGCTAGTCTCGAGGATAAAAAGGTTCGAGGTCCTTACAATGGTCCTAATCCATTTTTAAACTTACATGGCACTGTTGATAGTTGGCATTTCGATGATTGTACCGACTGTTGAGCTTGAATCAATTAGATCTATTCTCTTGTTTAATAAAAAATGTATGTATGGATTATTTTATGACTGGTTTGTGGAGCCAGATATTTTACACATTTTAATTTAACTTAGATCAACTAAGAAGTATTTCTAATTATTGATATTTATTATTTCATCAACTTTAGATTAAATGGATACTATGAAGTGACAGTATAAAAATAATTACTTATTTTAGTTTGTAAAAAGAATGATCATATTGTCAACCCCTTTTCTTTTCGATTTAATACTGATATTTAATCATTTTATTTCTGCTTTATTAATTGTTTAACATTTTTATGTGTTATTTTTTTTTTTATTATTTATTGGTAAACAAAGTATTATTATTATGAAAATATCATAATTTTATTATATCAACAATAATTATTAATAAAGTTATTATTATAAATCAAAACAAATCTACTACCTAAAGTTCGTACTGTATAAATTCTGTTGGTTTATTTGAAAACTACAGTAAGTTAAAACAAAGAGTTATCATTTTAGAAAAAAAATTAAATTTCAAAACAAGTTGACAAGTAAACGTAAAGCAGGAGGGAGCTTCTTATTTTTCAAAATTGAAATTAGTTTTAAATAATCATTTTATGATGTTTATTATAAATATACATTGATTTTTGTACTCAAAAAGATCTTGAATTTATCGTGTTAAAACGTTCAGTTATTAAGATTAAAAGAAAATTTTACAACTAAGACAACACATTAATAAGACTGCTACATTCATCATTATAATCTTAAAAAGCCACTGAATTATATAAAGTATACGGGAGATACTAGGCCTATTGACCTATTAGATACAATCTAAATATGCTTGTTTCATTTACCTGAACGTTAAACTACCGTAAGACGTTGATCCCTTGATAGTGTTACTCTTCTTCTTTAGTTACTACCACTCAACTCCTAAAGAAAATTGTATTTATCAGAAAATCTTTAATAAGACTAAGAACTATACTATTCAAACTATCATGGGACGCATATATTATAATAATCTAGTGCTTTTTTCTCAAATAGAATCTGATTATATAATAACATATTTCTTAATATCTGATTTAGAATTTTTTTTTGTTCTATTTATAATTTATTAATTTGGGGTAAAAGTAATCATTATCGTGGACAACGAATAACTGAAAATAGTTTTTTTTGGGGCAAATTTAAAATAAGGTTTGTTTATGTTTTTGGAAAAATATGCTAAACTGAATTTATAATTTAGGCGTTAAATTCAGACGATACCTTTATTAATTTGATTCCAAATATGTTTCCGATAATTTTTATTCAAATATTAGAATAAATTAGCGGCTGAAATATTGTTATTTGTGATACGCATGTACATAAGAATGAGTACTAGGTTTATTGTTATTGTTTTATTAAATAAAAAATTTTTTTTTTCTCATTTTATTTACATAGTATTTTTTTGTTATAATGCCGGTATAATCCAATGTTACATATTCAATCCTGATTTAGTGACCTTAACTTATTTTGGCATATTTTGAAAGAGATATGTATCAAGTACAATACAAAAAAAGGAAATTTTTAGTTGATCGATTGCAAGATATTTTAAAATGATCTCCACTAATTTTTCTATATAAATGAGGGTTGAAGATATCGTCAAGATAATTTAGAAATTAAAATTTTCACGAAAAAAAAAGCAACTGAATTATCTTTCAATGTCAGTAGATTTGTTTAATTGATAAACTTTTCCTCTTTTTTATCCTAGAAAAATATAATTCTATTATTCGAAATCCCTTCATCCAAAGAGCTGAATAAACATTGCTAAATTTACCCTTAGTCCCTTGCCTAGCATATTTCAACGTCCTCAAGACTGAAAATTTAATTAGTATATAAAACATAATCACGAATATTCTTTAATTATTAAACAATGCAAAATTTTAGAAAATCAACAATTTATTCTTCATCTATCAATACTTCATCTAGTCCTCAACTTGATACTACTTTCAACGTTTCATCATATGTAAATGATACGCGAGACATTCCAGTCGCTTTTGACAATATGTTTCAAGTTTCGACAATGACACCTATTATTACGCAACCTACTCAATTAAATATGAATGATAATCAAGCCCTCAATATCCAAGAAATGACTTCACAACCTATGCAAGATTATCAGCAGATACCACCTCATCCATATTCGTTAACTCATCCTCAAAAAGAAGTTATGAGCGAATATTCATTCTTTTATTCGCCGTACAACGATTTCCAAATGTATCATATCATTTGTAAAGAAATTTCATTTAATTTTGAAAGTGTATCTCAGTTAATAAGAAATACTGATAATAATCAATCTAACAACATTTTTGTTTTTTATCACGAACAACCCGAAATTAAGAAAATTTATCAAGTAACTTGTGAAATGGTTTCACATACATTTATATTTCAATATTTAAATAAAATTATTTATAACATACAATTCGTTGATTGTGAATATCAGCAACAAGAATTTTCTAAGAGACACCAGGAAAATCTCAAATTTCATTTGAAAAAAGACTTAATTCATTATTTGGTACCAAAAAATACTTATGAAAATAATAAGAGATTTATTCAAGATTATCGTACTTATGTTAGTATGATAAACTCTAATACTACTTATGTACCTAGTAATCATTGTAATATGAATACTCTTCTTCCCTTTGATCAATCTTATACTTCTCAACAGAATGATAATCATCAAATAGTTAACCCTCAAAATAATAGTAATTAAGATTGTTATTATAACTTTGCTTCTATAAAATATATTATTTATTGGTAATTAACGTTTATGTATTTTACAAATATATTATAATAAAGACTTTAATATATTTTTATACGTATAAATTATATGATTGGAAAGTAAATAAGTTCCAAAAAAGTCAATCAAAAAAATTTACAAGATTTGTGTCGATACAAGTAACGATCGATAAACCTTAAAAGCTACAAAATGCATAAATAAAATAGCCGGAAATGTTTTTTGGTAAGTTGTTTGTGTATAAAAAATTTTTTTTTTGTTGGGTCAATCGCAAATAGAACTTATAATATAGTAAACAAAAAAAGTTGTTACCTTGTAAGGAAAATAACTGACGTACAGTACAAAAAAATTTGCATTACACAATGTCCAAGGCGTTCATTCCAACTGCATGTACAACATTACGAACGGCAAAATTTTGGTGCCGAGAATTTTGTTAGTTAATCATGATCATCACCATAAGAAAAATTCGTTACACGCCGTTGCATCTATCTTCTAATGTTAGAGTTAATAGAAGGTCAATATTTTATACTGTGGTCATTTTTATCATAACAATAAGCGAAAATTATTCAACGTGGGGTTACCACAAAACAAAATGAAATGGATAGATATTCTATGTGGATATTGCCAGTAAATTAAATAAATAAACTTGCCTGAATTAAAATATCTTCGCTATGCCGAAATAGTTAGCAGTCCGCCACTTAACGTCAAACAATGTGGCGTATGTATTCACGTTCTTCGAAAAAATAATTGTTGTTTATTCATTCAGCTAAAAACTGGTGTCAAAATTATATTATTTTTAGTTTTGTAAGTTTTCCTTTTTTTTTCAAATCAGTATTTTTTTATTATTTTTGACAAATATTTGATGTTAAAAGGCTTTTGGATTAATTCAAGTTACGAAATTTGTTAGACTTCTCATATTATATGAATCGTTAAGAGAATGTAAGTTCAACACCGTCTTTATTTTGCTAATTATTATCATTATTACAAGAATAAATCATTTATTATTAGCGATAAATTTCGTTTATAATGTACTGTATATCCTATAATTGTTGTTTATGGGTTAATAACAATCATATCAGCATTTGGGTTGTACGTCACGACTTGTGCGGTATGTACTGAAAATAGATGGTTAATTTTGTTAATTTGCTTCAAAAAAAAACTAACTTTATAAATTTTTAGAATACACCTAAAATGTTATCATTGTATTCCAAAGTATTTTATGGAATTACAGGATTTAACGTTCTATATAGTATAATTATTATTGTTGGAGCAATAACCTTAGCGGTAAAATGTGTGGAACATTCATATTTATGCGGACAAAATCAATTGGAAATTATTATTCCTGTTAACTAACATAACTTTAATTATTTTATCGGTATTAATAATTTATTTTTTCTCTCTTTTGAAAAAAAAATCAGTAAAAAATTTCGCTATGGTATTCTCAACCTACGTACGTAAAAAAAAAGATGAATATATCTGACCCTTTCGTGCCTTTTGAAAGAAAACTTTCTTATCATCCTGTTTTGTAAATACTGTATATTATATAAATTTTATATTTATAAATTCTTATGTATAATAATAGTGAAATATCTAAATATTCAAATACGTTTTCATTATTTCAAGAATTTAATATTCAAATAACTTTAGCCATAAAAAATATATTTATTTTGTAATTCATGAATATGATGAATGTACTTAATTTATATGAAATGTAAACATTGTTGTAAGTATTTTATATTAAAATTCCTAAATATTCAATTAGGGTAGTGACATATATTAGCTAATATTTTTTAATAGTAGCGCCTACCAGGTAAGTATTTTGATTACGTACAGACAATCATCTTTATTCAAATGTCTCGTGTCGAAAATCCAGAATTATTACGATTATTACTCCTTACATCTTTATATTTGTTACAGCACCAATGTCTTCTTTAATATTATTTTAATATAATCTTTTATTCTGACGTTGGAATATATAGAGGTTGTCTTGATTAACAGAATGTCACTTGGAGTTGGAATGATAACAGAAGCGTGAAATAAACAAGTGATGTATAAGTAACTTTTTTTTACTATTCTTATTTTATCTCAGTTTTGGCAAAATATATACTGTAGCGACTAATCTTTATGTTATTAGCTATTGTTTATTCTTAAACAGTTGATTTATTTGGTTATAATGAAGGTTATGATAATATTATAGAAAAGTGAAATCATAAATTGTAACTTAATTCTGGCCGAGATTAAGATCTAACGTTAACGTAGGCCCAGAATTAAGTTTTAACGTTGGAAGAAACGGTTCTGTCATAACACTGTCATAACATGGAAACCCCGAACGCCACGTGTGAAGTCACATGTTTCTGATCGACAAAACTATTTTTCTATACTATAAATTACCTAGAACGCGGATAATTTATTTATCATGACGCGAATATCTTTGTCGATTATTATATAGGACTCATCAAGTGCATGCAAGAACTCGGATCAAAGTTTCAAATTCATATGTTATCGCTTTTAAATCATTTTATAAATTAGGTAAATATCGGAGGAACAACCCTTTATTTGTTACGTTCATACATGAAATACTATTTTCAGCATTAGATTCTTTTATCTAATTTCTCTATATAAAACCACCTCAATTTTCAATTTTTCATACAACCCCGACACCATTTTTTTTAAAATGTCATTAAATAATTCTATTAATCTTAATCGTGATATTATTTGTTATCAAAGAATAACTAATAGAAGAATTCAACGTCAAAGACGTAGAATTATTAGAAGAATATATGGAAGATATGCACATTTTAATAACGTAAACACAACTTTAAGTCAAATTACGCAACTACCATTACAAATTACAAATAATCCATTTGCAGTTCAATTATTTAATGGATCCTCCTTCCATTAATTAATATCATTCAATTTGGTAAGTATGATTTTATTATTTACGTGATATAATTATTATTATTCTTGATTTTAAACTATTTCCATGTATTAAAGCTATTTTAATTGAACGTTATGAACTGGTCTAATTTTAATCAGTATGACACTGCTATTTTAAGTAATGAATTAAACATAAAATATTTTATGCTTTCCTTTACGATTTTGTTATGTACAATTTTTAATATAGAAATGCAATGCGATAAAATTTCTTTAAAAAAAACCTCCGACTAAATTCACGGGATTAAATATGAGATCAATAATACAACGAGATTTTCTTTCAATCGTTCACTTCTATTTTAAAAAAGATTATGTATTCATTCATATGTTATACAAATAATATTTTATAAATTTTTTTATTCTTATATTATAATACGTAGTTATGGGAACAATCATACGACATCATATCGGCGGATTTGTTTCATCACCCAAATATGTTAAATTTTGTTATACGAAGTATTATAAAAGTTAAGGATATGCAACATAGTGATCCAAAGACACTGCGTATAATTTTAAAAATACAATTGGTGCGATTTTAATTTTGGCCAGAATTAACATAATTTTGGCCGAACTTACTAATATACCGTGAGATTTGAAATATGATATATTGATATACGCTCAAACAAATTAGATAAAAAAATAATTTTAAACACCGTTATAGAAACACTTTTAATATAAAATTTTATGAAAAGATTATATGGTTTATTATTAAGGATTTTTAATATCTTGATTATTTGATATGTGTTTGATACATAACTCTAAACAAATTTTCACAATCTATGTTTACAAATTATGATT
>NQWY01009081.1:0-13856 GCA_019425655.1 Rhizophagus prolifer
TTATTTATTAATTATTATATAACCTAGAATTTTGACTCAGCTAAAAAAGGTAAATCGGATTTATTTATTAAATATTAACCAAATAAACCAAAACATATTTAATTTAAAATATATCTGAAAAATCTTTTTAGCAACCCTAATCCATATCGAAGTTAAATTTAGCATTTTACTGTTTAAAGAGATTATCATAAAAATTTGGCTGTGCCAGTTAGGGTGTCCTAAATTAAGCACACAATAAAAAAATTCATTATAAATGCAATACTGATTGAAAGAAAAATGAATGTGTAACAAACAGTTCGCAAAGATCTATTCCGTATAAAAGGAATGTTCATACAATAATACATGTGAATTTATTACTCATTTCTCACCCCCTTTATAAGCAATAATTTATACACTGATATACTTTATAATGAGAGTTTATTTAATCATTTTTTTTATTTAGCATGTAAATCAAGCATTTAATATTTAGATCATTTTAACACTTTACGCTAATTAATAAGTTAGTACATTGCTAGGTAAACGAACAGTTTGTTTAACTTTGTTTAACTTCACTTACAGAATTAGGTGATGTAACGATTGCTGATACATTTGAAGTTCTTGATGTGGGATTTCTTCTGGTTGTTGTTGTTGAGATGCGTG
Source organism: Rhizophagus prolifer (assembly GCA_019425655.1). Taxonomy (NCBI): domain Eukaryota; kingdom Fungi; phylum Glomeromycota; class Glomeromycetes; order Glomerales; family Glomeraceae; genus Rhizophagus; species Rhizophagus prolifer. The sequence goes on from NQWY01009081.1 coordinate 640, forward strand.
TTCCTGAAATTGCTCATATTGTGGAACGTGTGAATACACCATTGATTCGGAATATTCCTGTTGAGTTCCGTCTTGTAACCATGAATCATCATTATCATTATCCGTCATGACTTTGTTATCGGAAGGTTCAAATGGTTGACAAAGCAACATATTATTTGTATCAGGTCTTTCTTGTTTTTGAATAATAGGATTTTCTTGAACGATTGATTCTAATTCTTGATTAACTCCAGATGGATCAAATGGTTGGCAAAGTAGTAAATCTTGTTTAACAACCTGATTTTGTTCTCGTTCTTGATGTGTAGGAATAAAATCTTGAATATAGTATGAACTGTGCGCATCTTGATCAACTGTGCCAAGTTGTATAGGAATCATCGTATATAAATGAGTTCCATTCATATCCGTATTGGTTGAACGATATCCATATGCTTGTGAATTATCATCCATGTCTAAAAAATCCTCCATAGAATCACGTTGGTTATATAAGTCGTAATTCGAATCTGCCGTGTTTGTTGGAAGTTGATATAACCCATCGATCGTATTGTTACTTGCGATGATTTCGGGCAAGTTATTTACTCCATTATCGGAGGGTAGTTGCAATTCTAAATCGCCTTGTGAAACTAACTGAATATTATCTTGAGCCGATGTTTCTCCCGGGGAGGAATATACATTTGCACTTTCATTTGCCTGAACCGTATTTTGCTCACGATTATATTGTACATGCTCTACACCAATTGACTTTAAAAATAATAAAAAGCTTTAGTATTATCGCTGCTTGATATGCCTTCATATCTTCTTGCCACTGCACGAAAGCTTGTGTTACAAGATCATGATACGACTGTGAATTAAGAAAATAACACATATAAAGGTTAATTAAACATTATACAATATCTTTTGAATGAAATAATAATAAAGTTGGTTATTACCTTCTTTTCAACTTCGGATAATTTTCTCCACGCTTCGCCAAGCATTATTGTTATTTCTTTTGGACCCATCCCAGGATTCTGTTGCTTCAATTCTGCCCTATTAAGGACAATAAATATAGAAAAAAAAACAAAACAATTAGTGTATTACTAGCTAAAAATAGAATAATATTGATGATGGGAACTATTATTATATTTGGATATTAAGATCTACCTTTTCACTGAAGAAAAGCGCAAATACGCATTAAGGGGTCTTTTTGGTGCGTTCGGATCTTTAGCTTTTCTTGCTCGTTTTGGCTTGCTTTCACTTTCGTGATTTGCCTCAATTTGTAAATTATCATTATTTTTGTCACTTTTACTCTTTCTTTTTCTTGTAGCTTTATTAGCAGAAGCGGGTAAAGGACCATCTGGTGTAGATGCAGCCGTCGATCCTTCCGGCGTTGACATTGCCACATTTGGCTTTGTTTCATGTGAATTTGATATCTTTCCTGTATTAGCTTCCTCAATAACGGTTGCTTTTGCCGTGACAGTTTTTTTATTCGTCCTCTTTTTACGTGGCGTAGCTGCTTTTTTTATCTGTCCATCAGATACTTTTTGATTCTTTCGTGTGGACACACTAACTGTCGTTGGTGCTGTATCATTTGGTGGCGTGGGAGGAGGAAGACGACGGCGTAGTTGTCACTGCGGAAGCAACCTGTGTTTTTATTACTGGTTTGAAGCGACCCATATTTTTTTTATTATTTAATATAAAACTTTTGTAAAAAAAAAAAAAATAATAATTTTATTGGGAACAAGTAAAAAGCAAGTTATAAATAGGAAGCTTATTAAAGCCGCATGATTATATACTATTTTACATGATTATATACTATTTTATCAACTCATCATCAAATTAATGATTTCGTGTTCGTGTTCGTGATTTTTATTTCCGCAAACTATACAAACTATTATCATTTGATTAATTCGAGTTTACGTATAGTTTAAATTTTAAAACTCAATTCCTTCTATTCGATCATCATGTGATTCGAAAACTACAATATTTTTTTTTGAATTTTTTTTGGATGAACTATTTACGTACAATAAATGAATTGTTGTGTCAATTACGATTATGGAAAAATATTTGATTTAAGTTTCTTATTTAATAATTTAATAATGATTGGGACGAAAAGTGGACATGATTTTCATTGATTTTCATTATAATCGTTTCAGCCCCAAAAATATGTCATGTTGACTGAATTCAGATATCTGATAATCTAAATAATTTTCATATCAAATGTTTATATTAATCTTTGATGTTTCTTGATGTACACAAGTATGAACAATGCAACTAACTTGTTTGGTATTTCCATAATAACGTTCTCAAAAGCATGCATTTGGAGTGACAAAAAATAACCACACGAAAAATTTAGTATGGCGATGGATCAATCATCAATATATAAGGACGAGCCATTTCTTTATCATCCTAATAGTTTTTTCGTGTAATTTGTCAATTCCTCAATTGTTAAACATGAGTAAAGTAGAAGAACAAGAACGTTTAGAACGTTGGAAACAACATTTACGAAATTTAAACGAACTTCAACTACCTACTGACTATCCTAGACTTTCACCAGCAAAGGTTGTTGAGGCAGTTAAGAAGATAACATTACCTGAAGCGACATCATTAGCTATTTTACAACTTTCGAGACCATCCCTATCTCTAATAGATCTATCTAACGAAACAAATAATGAAAACACATCTCCATTCATTATTCTATTGACTGCATTCACCATACTATTATACCGATATACTGGTGTAGAGGATATCGCTGTCGGATCTTCTTCAGGTTCAAGAAATCCTCTCGTTTTAAGAATACCCGTTAACCCTACTGATACTTTTGAACAATTAGTTCAAAAAGTTCAAAAAGTAAGTCGAATTAATGATTATTCTTATATTTATTGAACAATAAATAATATTCTGTTCGTTTATTATTTATGAAGGTTGAAAGAGAAGCCACTGATGATGAAATCCCATTCCAATCATTATTATCTTCAATATCACATTCACCGTTATTTCGTGTTCGTTTTTTTGATCAAACTGATATTCCAGACAAACCACTATTACAAGCGACATCATCTACAACAGATCTAACTGTTATGATTACTTCACATTCTTCATTACGTAAAGCACTTGTTTCGATTGAAATCATAATAACTTATAATCAAGTTTTATTTTCTGAGAAACGTATTTCTCATATATTTGATCAGTTAATTACTATTCTTGATAGTGTAGCAAAAATTAACAAATTAACTGTAGCCCAAATTCCTATCCTATCTGATAAATGTCGAATAGTTCTTCCTGATCCACGTTCAGATTTAAAATGGGATGAATTTCGAGGTGCCATTACGGATATTTTTGCTAATAATGCAAAAAGATTTCCTGATAAGCCTTGTGTGATAGAATCTCGCATTGGTAGTGATGAAAATCATATATTTACATACCGTCATATATATGAAGCTTCTAATCTTGTTGCGCGTTATTTAATTCAAAATGGAATTGAAAGGGAAGATGTGGTTATGATATATGCGTATCGTGGCGTGGATTTAGTGGTCGCAATAATGGGCGTTCTTAAAGCTGGTGCTACATTCAGCGTAATTGGTAAATATTATTAAGTTAATTGATCAAAAAGAAAAGAAAAAAATTAAAATTTTTTATGATTGTTTCTTTACTAGATCCGGCTTATCCACCAGATCGCCAAAATACTTATTTGAAAGTTGCTGTACCACGTGGGATTATTCTGCTTAAACGTACAGGGACTTTACATCCATCTGTTCGCGCATATATTCAAGAGGAGCTTGATATCAAATGTGAAATTCCTGCATTAGAAATTTCAGATGATGGATTTTTAAGAGGTGGTGACCATGTTGGTGGTGGTGATGTATTAGATTCAATTCGAAATGCAGATGAGGTCGATATAGTCATTGGACCAGATAGTATTGGAACTTTAAGTTTTACGAGTGGAAGTACTGGAACTCCAAAAGGTAAAAAAAAAAAATAATTTCAATAATTATAGTCATGTTAACTTTATCTGTCCTTTTTCGTAGGTGTTAGAGGACGCCATTTTTCACTCACACATTATTATCCATGGATGTCGAAAGAATTTGGTCTTTCCGACAAAGATAAATTTACAATGTTGAGTGGAATAGCTCATGATCCAATTCAGCGTGATAGTAAGTTTTGAATGTTTTATTTAAGGATGGTATTCACAATTGTAATTTGATTCCGATCGATTATTTCGATGGTGAATTTTTGAAAATGAAGTGATATGGTATTTATGAAATTGCAAATGTAATTTTGAGCAATATTTGTAGTTGTGGGTACTATCCTTAGTTCCGTAATTCCGGTTCACCTATTAAATAGAAATCTGATCATTGTCTTATTATTTTAGTCTTTACTCCATTATTTTTTGGAGCTGAATTACATATTCCAACCAGTGAAGATATCGGTGTTCCCGGAAGATTAGCTACTTGGATGGCTGAACATGAGGTTACAGTAACTCATTTAACTCCAGGTAAGATATATTTTTTTGTTTATAATATTAATCTATGTGACTTTTAATTCTAATTGTTGCTATGGTTAAATGGTAGCTATGGGTCAATTGTTATCTGCAAATGCTGACACACCAATACCTTCTCTTCGAAATGCTTTCTTTGTTGGTGATGTTTTAACAAAGCGTGATTGTAACCGTCTTCAACATCTAGCACGCAATACCAGTATTATTAATATGTATGGAACAACAGAAACACAACGATCTGTTTCTTATTTTACTATTCCATCACATTCTTCTTCCCCTTCTTTTTTATCATCTCAGAAGGATGTTATACCTGCTGGAAAGGGTATGCAAAATGTTCAGTTGCTTGTCGTTAATAGACAAAAAAAAGATGTTTTATGCGGTGTCGGTGAGATTGGTGAAATTTATGTTAGAGCAGGTGGGTTAGCCGAAGGTTATTTAAAATTAGATGATGTGACAAGGGAAAAATTTCTCAATAATTGGTTTTGCGATATCCGAAATACAAATGAAAATGAGGGAAGTGAAAAATGGCGTGAATTTTGGAAAGGCAAGAGAGATAGATTATATAAGACTGGTGATTTAGGAAGATATATGCCAGACGGAAATGGTACGGATAATTTTTAATTATTTTACATAACTTAAATGTTTATATTAATTATTTTTCCTTTTTAGTTGAGTGTACTGGAAGAGCTGATGATCAGATTAAAATCCGGGGATTTAGAATTGAACTTAGTGAAATTGATACATATCTTTCACAACATCCAAATGTAAGAGAAAATGTTACTTTAGTTCGTAGAGATAAATACGAAGAACAAACCCTTGTCAGTTATTTTGTACCTATGAAAGGAGATGATCTATCAGAGTTTGCGAGTTCTACCTAATGCCATATAATTATAAGTATCGTGGACTTATTAAAAACATAAAGGAATATTTAAAAAAGAAATTACCAAGTTACAGTGTGCCAACTGGTGAGTTTTAAATAATTTAAATAATTTATTAGTCTTTTAACTTTTATAATAATATATTTAATTTATGAATTTATTTTAGTGATTGTTCCACTTAAAAAGATGCCTTTAACACCAAATGGGAAGATAGATAAGCCCGCATTACCTTTTCCTGATACTGCTAAACAGTCAACTAAAGTTGTTAATAAAATGCAACAAATGTCATCAACTGAACAGCAAATACATGAAATATGGGCTAAACTTCTTCCAGATTCAGCCAAAGCTAATTTATCATTGGACGAGAATTTCTTTGACCTTGGCGGACATTCAATTTTAGCTACGAGATTAATTTTTGAACTTAGAAAAACTTGTAACGTAAATGTGCCCCTTGGACTTGTCTTCGAAAAACCGACCATACGTGGACAAGCAAAAGAAGTTGAGAATATTTTAAGTAGTGAATATAATATTGCTGTTGAAGAGACTAATTCACAAGAAATAAATACTGCAAATGAAGATGAATCCGAAAATAAATCCGAAGACAAATCCGATAATATTAGGAAAGATAAGCTCGAATTTGATTATGCCAGCGATTATGAATTATTGGTGAATGAACATATACAAAAAAATTATGAACCGATTCCAGAGAATTATTCCAGGAAAACTTTCTTTGTTACCGGGGTTACCGGATTTCTTGGGGCTTTTATTGTTTCAGCTTTACTTGACTCTAGCAATGACATTAAACTTATTGCTCATGTTAGAGCTACATCAAAAGTTCATGCAATGGAAAAGGTCAAAAAAAGTTGCCAGTCACATTTAGTATGGAGAGACGAATGGGAGAATCATGACAGGTTAGAAGTCATTTGTGGTAATTTGGATGAGGATAGATTAGGTATTGAAAAGAAAGAATGGGAATCACTGGCGGAACGTGTGGATGTCGTAATTCATAACGGAGCATTGGTAAGAAAAATTCTGTATTTTAATTTTATAGTTCTTTTTTATTATTTTTTATTAATTAGTTTTAAATGTTGTTTTAGGTACATTGGGTTTATCCCTATACAAAACTCAAGGCAACCAATGTGCTTGGAACTATTTGGGCACTTAAACTTGCCTCTACACATCACACCAAGCCTTTTATATTTGTGAGCTCAACTTCTGTCCTTGATACTGAACATTATGTCAATTTAAGCAATTCAGTTGTTGAAAAAGGAGGTAAAGGAATAAGCGAAGGTGACGATTTAGAAGGTAGTAGGAGAGGGTTAAGGAATGGATACGGACAAAGCAAGTGGGTTACGGAAAAACTAATTATGGAAGCAAGTAAGAGAGGAATGCCAGCTTCAATAGTAAGACCTGGATACGTAGTTGGACACTCTAAAACCGGTGGTATGTTTAATTAGAGAAACTTTAGTTATAATTTTGTTTTATTATATTAACAACTATGAATCTTAATTTTACAGTTACAAACACTGATGATTTCATTTGGAGATTAATTAAAGGATGTATTCAGCTTGGACTAATTCCTACCATTCATAACACCGTTAATATGTGCCCAGTGGATTATGTTGCGGAATGTATTGTACGTATATCACTATCATCTACTGCAGCATCAAAGCATGTTTTCCACATTACGCATCCTCCAGATCCATCATTTAGGTTTAATGAGTTATTTAATTGCTTGTATCGTTACGGGTATACGGTATCTGAAACTGAATATATTGTATGGAGAGACAAATTAACGGAACTTACATTAAAAGAAGAAAACAATGCATTATATCCGTTGCTTTATTTCGTACTTGATGATTTACCAGCGTCAACAAAATCTCCCGAATTAGATGATAGTAACACACGAGAAATTGTTGGTATAGAATGTGAAAGGATGGGAGAAAGATTAATAGGAATATATTTAGGTTACTTAGTTAAAGTAGGATTTTTGGATAAACCTGATTTAAGAGAGAAAGGAATGAATAATCATGGAGTTGAAATTTTAGAATTACCTGATGTTGTCGCAGCTTTAGAAGGAGTTGAAGTTTTGAAAAGAAGTAATAGGAATTAAAAAATTATTTACTGCATTATTATTAATATGAATTTTTAATTTATTATACCATGTCACTTTATTTAATATTATCTTTAATACATATATAATTCAAAGAAAAACGTAACAAAGTGAAATATATATATATACTGTATATTTGTGTGTGGGCATTATATAATTGAGATTCACCAGATGCGAAGCATAAATGCATGATATATTTGTCCATTTCGTTATAGTGTGGATCCATGATCGTGTAATTAGAAAAACAATTACCCATATGTTGTTTACTTGGAATTAAGCACTATAATATAAAACAACCGAATATATATATTTCAAAGAAAATTATAAAGAAAATTGATAGGCAAAGTCATCAATCATATAAAAGAAGAGTTACTTATGACTACTTGCAAAATCACGAACTTATTGTCCCTAATAAACTGTTCCAATCTTAATAAATTATTTTGCAGTACAAATGGATCCTTTTTTTATATAAATTGTCCCACAAACTGATGACACAAAGTGCAAACAATAGTTTCTTGATTTCTCTTATTTATAGAGACTGCTTTACAGGTTTTAGAGACATCAAAGCACATGATTTTCTTAGGATGTAATAAGATTATTTCCATCAGCACAAAATTGCTCCAAGTAATTAGAAGTACTTTAAGATCTTCAGTTATAATAGTAATACTATTATCTTTGTAATCGGATGTAACGTAGAATTTTCAGACTTATTTAGATAATTTCTCAGGTAGCACCGTAAAAAATTATTACTATTAAAAGTTTTTCTCTAAAAAAAATGATATAGAAAAGAAGGAATCTACTAATAGTTAAAGGAAAAGTAAAAAATACTAAATTAGGTATAATAGGTTCCTTATGTCATATTATCGTGAAGTTTGTCTATTCTCATCATGAAAGATGTCCATCTTTCATAGTTATAAAATAAAGCAACATTCAATTTATCATGTCTTCATCATTTAGATATAAACAGGAATGAGTTTGGTATTATTATTCTAATCGAAAGACAAATTTTCAAGACATACCCACAATTATCAATATTATACATTCATAATTATACAATAATTCTCATTCTGTAGTCCTGTTAATTCAGAAGAATAGCAAATTTAATAAAATTGTCAATTTATTTTAAAAAAAAAAAAATACTAATATTTTACATGCCCCCAGTATCTGTAATACTGATCTAATGAATAAACCAACCTTTTTGGCTAAAATTTAATCCATTTTTACAGTACAATATTTAATCAATCTTTCCAATTTTCGCAACCTATAAAATATCAGCGAAAATATTAAAAGGTGGTGTTGCAGGACTAAGCTAAATTTATAACAAAATACTAACTGGACGCGAGAGATTATTTAAAGTGTTCGGTTGAATAAAAAAAGAGGGTTATATGTTAACCCAAGCAAAAAAACAACTTGAAATCTGTAGCTTTAAATTGTGACATCTAAGTCCATGATTTATTTTAAAGAACGAATAACAAGTAGAACGATAATTACGTTATCACTTATCAGATGATGATCCGAATATCCGATCATGCTTGTGTTACAGTTAAAATTTTACTCACTTCCTTTATTTCTTAATTATGTATAATAAATGCAGAAGGAGGTTTTCAATTTCATTCTTTTATAAAATATAATTTCTTTATATTTTAACTATTTAAAGGTATTTAAACTACGAGACAAAGATTTAAATTTTAACAAATGGCAGTTTTGTGCTTCATTAATTGATTCTTGCAATAATAAATCATGTTTATAGCAAACCCTTTTGTCGAAAAGTCTACATACTCGAAAAAGGTTCGTGTTCTTTGACGTGTATAATCAATCATTTTGTGTTCAAAACGTTTCTTTTAATCAAAGAAAGAATGTTTCGTTTTCGTTTTTTAGCATTACATTAAATGAATATCAACTATGATAACTTGTCGGATAAGGAAAAGTTGGTGGATACAAATGCCAAGACAGTGCGAAAACAAAATCAATGGACTATAAATGATTTAAGAAATAATATTGATTCTGTTGATAAGAGCCCATACTCATCGACTGGAAGTCTGGTTATCTCTCAACCTTTAGATAATCAAGATGAATGGTTAATCAGTAACGACGATAATTTTTCAGAAATTCGACATAAAGGATCAAATATATCTTCTTCGGCACGCAGAGGAAGTTTTGTATTATCAGACTCAGAATCAGATCGTTCATCAACATTATTAACACCACCAAATGTAAGAAGAAGAGCACTCTCTGCAACTTCTAGACCAAAAGATAGGTTTTCAATGCTTGAATTTGGATCTTCTAAGATAAATGATGCTACTAAATTATCTCCAACAAGACATAGTATGGCATTTGATAACGGATTTAATATAAACAATAAAATGTTAAGGAATTCATTAGAGGATCGTGAAACTATAGATCGAGTAAGAATCGGTAATGCTGGTAAAGGCTTTGGAAATTTAATTAACAATGAAGGTGAAAAAGGTACTGTTTTATTTAAAAAAACACATATATATTTTTTTATTTGAATAATCTAATTAAAAGATTTTTTACAAAAAGAGTCTATTGCTGATTTAATTGCTGATGTAAAAGACGAGGAAGCTGTTAAATTAGCATTAATTACTCAAAGACATGCTGGCCAAAAAAATCGAATGCATAATACTGAAACTGATGTCGAAAAGTCCATAGCACAAAAAGACGGTAAAAAAAAAATTTTCATAAGTATATAAAATTTGAAAATATTTCGTTTTGTTAATTATTACTTTTTTTAGGGAATGCTCCTTCGGAAACAACTCTAACTAATTCCAAAATGTGTAAACAATTTCTTGAAAATAAATATCATGTATTATTCAAAATAATTAATAGTAATGGGATATACAATCCTTTGACGATTGTTAAAAATCGAAAAAATGATATGACACGTGATGGATCAGATCATAGTTTGGGATCAAGCGAAAAATCTAGTTGGGGGAATAGTAATAACAGAATAAAATTGCGTGGACCTTTACCACGTCGCAAAGAATCAAATATATGGGATGTATCACATATGGAAATAATAAAAGATTATGAACAAAGAAATAAATTTGATCAGATTCATAGTAAACCATTTAAAAAAGATAATGAAAATTTTGACGATATGGAATCTGAGTCTGATGAAATTAAAAAGCGACAAAAATATCTTCACTTATCGCATATGTTTAATCCTCCTACAGAACAAGAGATGATGAGATCATCTGGAGATAAGGAGGAAAAAGCAAGTAATGACTTTATGTTGAAGGAGGGAAAACGCTCTTTGAGTTCGAATAGTACATCATCCACATCACAAGGAAAGGAAGATTCTCATAGTAAATCGAAAAAATGGTCAATACATTTATTCAAGCGAAAAGATAAGAAACATAAAAAGAGTTCATCTGACATTGGAATTATACAAGTACCTAATGATTTTTCGGAACCACAAACGAACGCAAAAAATGTATCCGAAACATCTTCAGGCGATCAAACTCCTCGTAGTTCATTTGAAGATTCAATGCGACAAGTAGATTCTGAAGATATAACGAATAATAATGAGAGAATGCATTATGAATCAAGTGTGTCTGAAGAAAAGCATAACTATAATCGAGCTGATGATTGGATAGATGATGCATCAAGTCAAGTTAATTCGCTGGACGGTCATAGTAATAAATCATCAACCAGGAATTCGGTGGATTTTGAACCGGTAAAAATATAATTTTATAACATATTTTCGTTAATATATCCTTCCTAATTTTACAGTTTAATTAATTAGGATGATGATCAAGTGGATTATTCTTCAAGACAAATTACTGCAGAATCTTCGAATATTGAATTTCTCGGAGATGAACTTGAAGATAATCGTTTTAATCGTTTATCGAGCGAAAACAAACCAGCTGAATATAGTGGATCAGAAGGTAATTATCAATGACTTTTTTACTTGTCAATTTTTTTAATATTAACGAAGTTTTGAATAGCAGATGAGTATGGACACGAAACTACCATTGGACTTGTGGGAGAAACTGTGTTAGTCGATCTTGATTTATTACCACAAGAACTTGTTAATTTAGTGCTCGTTTATCAAGAGCAAGGTATTGTTGATCGTAATGTTGATAATGAACGCTTTGGTATGTTCAATATAATAAAAAGCTTTTGTTTAAACCTTATATCTTAATCTGACGTTATTCTGTTATAGTTGAATTAGATATTGGATTAAATGAATATTTCAAATTTCATAAATTAATTAGCTACGAAGGTAATTATACTAATATATTGTTATATTGGTTTATTTAACATATGATTTATGCTATTTTTATTTTATTATAGTTGAATTACTGGATCTTCAGATATCACTCGTGTGTGATAATGCAGAGGATAGCAAATGGTATTCCGAAAGTATGTTCTAATAACATTAAGGATAACTATATACTTACAATGATAAAATTTTTAGTCTAAGTCAACAAGATGCGGATGAAATAATCAAAAGATGTGATGATCATAGTGAATATTTCGAAGAAGTAACTAAATTTTTGGAAGATTATGAGGACAGGAATAATTACTAACTTATATCTATTTATAGATATTATTATCCAAGAGAAAAGATATTATTAATGATAATATATTTAAATCTCTTGATACTCTGATGAATTCATCAAATACTTTGGAATCTTCCATTGACGTTAATCAGCAATCAATAACAGAAAATAAAATGTGTATCAAAGAAGAAATCAAAATTTTAAATAATAAGCTTGTCAACATTGAAGATACAGTAAATAAACTAGAAGGTCAACATATCAGGTAATTAATAAATTGTTTTAAATAAAGCATTAACTTTGTTAACCATTACTCTATATAGTTTCACAGAGGAAATGGAAACTACGTTAAATAAAATTGAAAAGATGACACTGGAAGTTAATAATGATTATTTCAACGACGTATGATAAACAATTATTAAATAATATGGTTTTTTTAGTTGAAAATTCTTGAAGATGAAATTCAACTTTTAATAGCAGAAAGAGAAAAACCACCATGGTTAGATGTATTTTACTTGATGATGAGTTATGTTATAACAGGTAATAACAATAAAAATATAATGAAATTTAGTGGACTTTACATCTATCTAATTTTTTTTTTCTTTTATAGTCATTATGATTATGTATTGGTTTATTGTTGCTTGTTTTAAATTGCTTAAGAAAACAATACTATTTCCTGTAAGATGGTGGAAATCATTACGTCATTGAACTTTTCCATTGATACTCTATTGCATAAATTTCTTTGCACTAACTTCTATGGCATAAATTATTTAGACACATTATTAGCTTTACCTACCTTATATTTTAGCATTATCATCATTTATATTTCAACTATTTATGGAAGACAATACTATATTATATATTATACTAAATTCATTTCATCTCCTCATTTCATTATTCATACATTATACTATCAGAAAAGATTACAATATGGAAATCATCTAAAAAAGAATTAATGAATTAACAATCATTTTCAATCAAAATTTTGATGTAAATTATGTAAATAAGAAAGTTCGTTATAAAACTATTATCTATATACAAATATTTATTTAATATAATAATATAAAATACAATAGATATATAACACAATCCATCAGCTAAATAATTATAAATATAACCAATTGTTTTTTCATATTCTTTTAAATTAAAGTTCATTCCTTGAAATTTAAAGAACTGTTGTTAAATACATCATCTCTATTAAATTGATAATTAATTTTTAAAATAATATCATAAAA
>NQWY01009087.1:0-10971 GCA_019425655.1 Rhizophagus prolifer
AAGAAAAAAATACAAATAATTATTAGTAGCGCTAGTTAATATTTGTATTTTGATTAACAAAATATTTGGTTAAATTTCTCATAATTATTTGTATATAACACGTGACGAAAATGATTCATTTTATCGATGTAAGCCACAAATTAGTGACACATAAAATGTATTAAAGTTTATTTTTTTTGATCAAAGAGAAAATCTTTTAGGCCAAACTAGAAGGAGTACCACAATACGTTTTCATAAAATAAACGAAATTTAGTTTTTCGCTAAAGTAACGTTAAAAAGTAGTGAATCTACTTTGTGTTTAAAGTATTAGGAAAAAAGAACTAACAATAAATTGAAAACAATAAGTGCCAGTGTATTTATTATCCTGAATATTAATAGTATATTGATATATTAATACAGTCTGCAAACCTTTGGTTGGTAAGCATTTTTTCATAATTTAACTATTCATTCATTTGCTTTTTGCATCGTCGTCATTGCAACTTACATATCAGTTCTTTATTGTTAATATTTTTTTTTTCTTTATAAAAAGTATTCGAAATTTCATGATGCAACAACATGACGAAGTTCAAGTTGGAGGAGGAATAGAACACGAAGAAGGAGAACTTCCTCAGGAAGAACCATCAAATATTTCAAATGAAAATGACGAATCTACCTCAAACGATAACATCGACACCAACATTGGTGAAGTAAGCGAGGCTGCTTCTGTAGATATCCAACAACGACGAAGTGACATACCACTTTGTCGATATTTTGCACGTGGAATTTGTCGTTATGGAGAAAATTGTAGATATTCTCATGATGATCAATTACAACAAAATGGAGGACAAGAATATCAAAATGGAGTTGAGGAAATATTATCAAATGGGAATGGGAATAACAGCGAAGCACAAAAATTTGGGGTGTTAACTCATCCTAGAAGTTCAACTCCTTGTAGATTTTTCGCAAAAGGTTATTGTCGTTACGGTGATGATTGTAAATTCTCACATAATGGTAATAATAGTAGCAGATTTCAAACTAATGGTATTGTTATTCCAAATGGCGGTATCGTTCGTCCTCCTCCTCATTACCAGCAACAACCATATGGTGATTGGAGCAGCTATCCTCCAGATGGTGATAGTAATGTTATAAAAACTTGGGACGAAGACTCTCAAGGACCTATGCAAACATCTTATTATTAACATATTTTAGCATCATTACTTTGGCATGTGATTCATTTGGCAGCACTTGGCTTATTTAGCAATCAATTCCTTTAGTAATTAACTACATATTTATAAATGTTTTATTTTCATTTTGTGAGCACGATTTTTGTATATATACTTTCTTTTATTTTCGTAAAAACCTTTATACATTTTTATGCCCACTTCCCCTTCACCACAGGACTTTAAAACTTAGTATAAAGAAAAATTATATAGTTTAAAGGAAGTAAAAAAAATGCTTTTAAAAAAAAAAAATTTATTATATATAATATGTAGATACAAAAATGAGAGGACATTACAATTTTTTATTCTTTAACTATAAATAGCTTTTTTGTTTTTTATTAATACCATTCGTGAAAAAAGAAATAATAAATGATTATATTTGAAAAACTTTTTTCCAAAGATTATACAAGTATACGAGTAGTACGCGTAAAAAATTAAAATGGCTATTTCTAATTTTCTATTGGTCACGCCAATTATGTAAAGGTAATGTTACTACATTACTACTTCAGTTGCTTAGTAATGCTTATCACAGACGGGAATTTTGCTTTTGAAAAAAAAAGTAATTCGTCGTTAAAAAAGGAAAATTGCTACTAAATGATCATTTCTTCTAATACTTGCCTTTAAATATATCTCTTGTTTTCCTAAATTGACTTTCCAAAATATATTACTATTAACTACCATCACTTTTTCTAAGCTTTGAATCTCTGATGTTATGAACTAGAATTAGTCTCTGAAATTTGTGATTACTCATTTTAGCCAACTCTGCTAATTCGCTTTTTAACTTCGTTCAGTATATGCACTCTTTTTCATATAGAATTCACAGTTACCTTTAATAATGTGGCTGATAATTAAATTTTATCTATACAATATTAATTCTATAATTCTGGACATGATCTTTCTGATGCGTATAGCTTTATTTTTCACTTGTGTAATATATACTATATAAGGAAATTATGCATCTTTATGCATCTTTATGCACTTTTGTTACACAAAATAAATTATGCTTAAAATAAAGTTAAACATCAAACAGATCACTACGAATCTACGATGCCATAATTACTTAATTAGTATTGCCTTTTATTTTCTTTAAAATCATCCAATGGTAGAGATTATATAGAAGTATGATGTCATATACAGACTAAATAATTGAAAATAAGGGATAAAAAAAATGATAGCCACTGTAGACGCGCGTTATTATCTTTTATTCTGCAAATAACTAATGAAATCGTCGCCAGTGATATTTATCGGTATACAATATGCCTGTCAATATACTAAATTTCCCGGGATGGGATTTTATTTTGGTAAGTGAAATATCATACATCGCCATCGGTCATTAAAAAAGTTTACACATAATAATAAGCAAAAAATTCAGCGGTCCTCTTTTATTAGGTAACTTGAATATAATGCAAATGCGGAATTACACAAATAGCTATATATAAAAAATCTTTCATACCGATGTAAGGAAATTCATTAATCAAATGTTTCGTTTTTTGTTAAATTATGACATATTAAGATAAGAAATCAAAGAAAATTATATTCATAATTATTTGATTTTCAAATTTGACATTTTATTTGCCAATGGACTATCCATATAATCTTCTTTTATATCGTCTTTAAATAATCTTCTTCTAGTTGAAGATAATGATGACGATTTAATCGGTGTAACACGAGGACTCGAAGTACGAGATGTTGATTTAGATGGTGTAGATTCTGGAGTCTGTGAACCAGCTGAAGCTCCAGATGAATCTTCATCTCTAAGGAAGAGATTAAGTTTTTCATCGGTTACTTCAAGGTGACTTTTCTGTTCACTTACTTCTAATGCGCTTAAACGCAAGATAAATTCTAGAAGACTTAGAGTTTTCATACTATTCTCAATAGTATCATTAAACTCGTCTTGACCTTCAGAAACCTCTAAAACCTCTTTCTCATTATTGGAAATATCATGAGTCTTTTGGATTTCTGTTCCTTCAGTATTAGTGGTATTGTTCTTAGAAACAATATTTACTTCATCTTCTGATTCACCACTTATAGTTGAATCATCATCTTTTTCAGGACTTGGAGGTAGAGGTATTTTTCTTGGTGAAGGGGTTGAAAGATATTCTGGCTCACTAGGAGTAGGAGTTAAAGGTAAAGCTACTTTTCTTGGTGAAGGTGTTTCTGGCTCACCAGGGGCTATTGTTGAAAGCGTTTTTTCTGGCGAGTGAGTCATTTAACTCTTGATCATTAATATTTGGAATGTCATCTGATTCCTGAAATAATTCCAATGCATAAAATTCTGCGTTCATTTGATATTTCGAGTCTCTTTTACGTTTCTCCGGAGTAACCACAATGGGTGGTACATACAATGGATTAGAATCTGTATCCTTTGCATTTACGATTCCTTCTTTAATTATTCGAGATTTAGATAAACCTTTTATAATTTTAAGTACCAAAACTGGCGACCTTGACTCTTCAATGTTTAACAAACTTCCAGAAGATGTATAATATAAACGAGAAATATCACTCACTGGGATACGAAGAACTTTTCCCGGAATGGTTTCATTTGGTTTACCTAACTTAGATGCAGTTTCTTTTTGTTTTGTTAAATCTTCCGTATCAAACTCTTCATGATACCTTCCATCGTTTAAATCTTCTACTAAAACCAATTCGTAAATAAACAATTTCGCGTACTCTATTTAAACTAGCGTCACATTTTGTAAATTCTTCTTTCCAAGTGAAATCTTTAATAGATTTTGGTCTCACTGACGCGGTAAACATGTAATATAACTTCAGCTTATATATAGGCCCAACACGTATTTGTTCATCCTTACTATTAGTAAATTTCCGATTAGCCTCGGATAATAAATTAGAAGATTGTAAAAATCTTGAAGGGCTAACAGAATTTGGTAAACTCCAATTTAAGTTAGCTCCGCTTGTTGTCATTATAAGATTGAGATATGGGACAAATCTTTCAATCTTTTGTATTAGTAGTTCAATCTCTTTTATTAAATTTTCGTTGTCTGAGGTTACTTCCTGAACGGATAATCTTTCTGTACTTTGATTTAAATGAGGGTCGAGTTTCTTTCCAACTGATACAATTTCTTTTTGCAGTTGTTTAGCATGCTCAACTGTCGATTGTAGCGTAGTATTGCCACGTGCTGAAATGATTTCTATTAGTTCGATTGCTGGTAATACCATGCGAATACTAAGTCCTAAATTCTGATTTCAAAAAAAAACGATAATTTGTCACTCAGGTATCTATCAATATTAAATCGAACGAATTATTTAAAACTAACCTCTTTTGCACGCCTTAACTCCTCTTCATTAGCGGCGATTAAAGAAATGACTTTGCTTTTCCCTTCCTTGGAAGTGGAGGAAGAAGTATCCTTTCGCATATAAGTTGTAACTCTGTTCGCCACATTACTAGTCACGTTTGTCGCGACTTGTCTCTTAATATAGTTAATAATAAAGTTTTAATTGAATAATAATTGTTCTTTTCGATAAAAATTAAAAAACACGCACCAGAACATAATTCATAGAATGAGAGAATGCAGCTTTGCCAACCTATTAATGTATATTGCATTAGTATGTCGACAAAAAAGAAAAAATTTATAAATTTAAAAAGTAATTTCTTACAAAGGTTACGGTACTTAGTGCAGCACCTGCAATGAGTTCGTCCATATTGTTAAAACGATTAAAGAAGAGAGAAATGAATTCGTGATTTGGTATTCAGAATTACAGGAGGTAAATTACCTCATTCAGCTGTGAGGTGTTGCCGGTTGCTTCCGAACCCTTCAAAAATTCCGAACCGCGTAATTCTGCGATTTATTTATTTATCAACTCTACGTGGCTGTTGTAAGTACTTTTTCTTCCTATTAATGTTAACTTATGTTAACTTCTACAGCTTTATTTATTATTTAGAAACTTGTAATATAAATGTCAGGAACGTTTGAAAAAAGTCTACAACAACTTAGGCAACTTTTACCAGATGCTAAAGAGCAAAGTTTACTTGTCGCGCTTAAACTTAGTAATGGGCAAATAGAAAAAGCTTTGAATATTTATCTGGAACAAAAAGAAGGGCGCATCAATAAAAATGAAAGTTTTTTACATTTGAAACAACCGAAATTAGATTCTTTTATTAAAAAAAAACAAACAGAAAATGAGGATTCTGGAAAAATTGATAATGGCTCTTCTAAAAAGAGAAAATTTAATGAATTAAATAAGGTGGCAGCTAATAAACAAAATAATTCATCTAATAAAAAATTGTTAAATTTGCAAGAAGTTTTAAAATGGCCACTAAAACCTTTAACGGTTAAAAAAAGAATCCAAACACAAACATTATATTTATATCGACAGGAAGACATTTCGGCGAGAACACCATGTACACTCATACATAACGTGTTACCGAAAGAATTGGCAAATTCCCTATTACAAATAATGTTGAAAGAAAGTGAGACTTTTACGCGTAAACAAGGGTTTTTATTTGGAAATTTAGTTACTTCACCTCACACAAGTCAATATTACGTGTCAAATGAAATGAAAACGAAAAGTTCCAATAATGCTCGCTATTTCCCGCCGGAAATGGAGCAAGCGAAAACAATTATAAAGAATATAGTCAATGAACAAAGAAAGAAAAGGAAAATGTGAGTATAGAGGATCGAGAATGACATTTTTTTTCTTTTGATTAATTTTCATACTTGTTATAAGATATGAATATGAAGTGCAAGGAGATTGGAGTCCAAACGTTGCAGCTGCGAATTGTTATGCGAATTCAAAAGGTAATAGTGAATTATTTAAGAAACATGTATAATTTTCTACGGCTAACCTTAATTTATCCACATAGAGGTTGTTAATTGGCATAGCGACAGAGTAATTATATTTCTCAAAACTATCTATTCATAATTACTATATAACTTTAATCAATTAATTTTTTATTTGTGTTAGTTAACTCATCTTGGTCCACTGCCTATTATCGGGTCACTTTCTTTGGGAGTTACCCGCCAGTTTCGCCTTCGTCGATTTGGTAATGAAGAATCAAATTCAACGAATGCAGCACAAAAAGCATCATCTACAATTTATTCAATTCCACTTAAACACAATTCGCTTATAATCATGTGGCCCCCTTGTCAAGAACTCTGGAAACACGAAGTGTGTCCTCAAAATTCCATCGATAAACATCCAATTTCAGGCTTTAAACGTATAAATATAACATTTCGTCAATTTCGCGATGAATATGGGAGTGAGATGACACCCATCTGTCATCATGGTGAACTATGTATGCTTAAACCTGTATTCAATGGACGTAATGTGGGACGCTATTTTTACTCTTGTAATGCTGGTGGTCCGGAAGGGAAATGTGATTTTTTTGAGTGGTTGAATATCGGCAAAAGAAAAGAAGAGTTTGAGAAGTTGAGAATGTTGGAAACAAAGGATAAGTGATATACATTAGATACATATCGTAGAAAATTTTTTTTTTAGAAATATTAAAATATAAATAGAATAGAAGAAAAAGAAGTCTTAAAATTTTTATTAAAATTTTATTTATTTATCATATATATACGCTAATAAACTTTGACCTGCTGAAATTATAATCTATTTAGATATGTATTCTCAAGATATTAATATAAATTATCTTTCATAAGATAAACCTGTACTAGCCATCTTTTTACATGTTTTGCGGTGACATTCACTGGAAAATGAATCCTCCACAAAAGTTATTTTGCACATAAAAATAATAAAAATAATATATGTTGAAAATTTATTATAGGTAAACTACTACTGTTCCAATGAACTTTACGTTTGTATAACATTTTCACCTCTTATAATTATTTGTCCCAAATTTACTCAATTTATTCACGTGACTATATTGTTAAGATAATCGTAACATTAAGGTTCTAATAATAATTTACCCGATGTTTTTCTTCCTTCCAAATCTATATGAGCCTGTTTGGCTTCGCCCTTGTGCTACCATTTCCAATACTTCGGCAGTATATTTTTGAAATTCTTCCTTTGTCGTGAGATAATTAAACAAACTAGGCCTCATTAATTTCAAATTTTTTTCTGCCAACCTTGAAATTGTAAAAGGTGGCACAGCACCACTAGCATTTCCAAACGAAATTACAGATCCAAGTCTTCGTGCACAAGCTAAAGATGTTTCCCAAGTACTAGCGCCTACACCATCATAAACTACATGAACTCCAAAATTATTTGTTAGTCGCTGAACCTCTTCAGTCACGTTTTGATTAGAGTAATTAATTACATGATCCGCTCCAGCAGATTTTGCTAATTCTGCTTTTTCCGGAGTTGAAACGGTTCCAATTACATTTGCACCAAGTCGTTTAGAAAGTTGCGTAAGAAGAAGACCTACTCCTCCAGCGGCTGCATGGATAAGAATCCAATCATTTTTTTGCACGGAATAAGATTGCGTAATTAAAGTCCACGCAGTTAAACCCTTTAAAAGTAAGGGGCGCATGAAACTTTAGTCGATCATCTTATGAAATATGAGCCTCCCTTCGGCAAAATTTAAAAAGACTCTACCTGGAGAAGAGAAGCAGCACCCGATTTAAAATCGACTCCCTTTGGTAATTTAGCAACGTATTTTGCGTTGGCAGTCGTATATTCCGCATAACTTGGAGCACCGAAATAAACCACATGATCACCAGGACATACGTCTTTTACACCTTCACCCACAGACTCTACAATTCCAGCGCCTTCTCTGCCGATGACTGCAGGAAGAGTGAGTTTATAAAGGCCTGATCTGGATTTCGTTAAATTTTGATAAACTGAAATTTATATACTTTTTTTAACTAATCAAAGTAACGTAACTACCTATGATAAGTATCTATATAATTGACACCAATTGCAAGATTCTTTAC
Source organism: Rhizophagus prolifer (assembly GCA_019425655.1). Classification (NCBI taxonomy): domain Eukaryota; kingdom Fungi; phylum Glomeromycota; class Glomeromycetes; order Glomerales; family Glomeraceae; genus Rhizophagus; species Rhizophagus prolifer. Next base: position 8,054 of record NQWY01009087.1, read on the forward strand.
GAGGACGTCTTCAGTTTCTGTTATACCGGGGCGCGGAATTTCTGAATATTCTAAAACCTCGGGACCACCTGTTCTTGTAATATGAACAGCATTCATTAGATCAGAAGTTGACATGGTTGAGAGCGGGATCGCAAAAAAATTAGATAGGCGTGAACGTAAGTTATGGTGGCTTATTAGTCGGCCAAAAATAGTGGAAGGGAGGCGAACAGGAATAGTCATTTTATGACCAATCCTATTCGATCTCAATCGCTCTATAGAGCTTAATTTAATATTTTTTGGTATTACACGTGTTGTGTGTAACTACTATAAAAATGGTTTAGCTAATCTCAAACGCGAATAAAACGCGTCTTAGTTCACAAGTCACAACCCAATATGTTAACACGTTCCTCAAAGAAAAGAAGTGCGGACTCTAGTTCTAAAAACTTCTCACCTTCTGCACCTATCATTACATTTCCAGAACTTGATCGTGAGACGCAACCAAGAAAACGCGCTCGTATTAAAAATGATCCAATAACTTCAGAATCTACGTTAATTAACTTATCGCCAAACAATTCAAATAATTCCAACAATACTAACAATTCCAATAATTCTAACGGAAATACTGTTTCCACAACTTCAGAGAAAAAGAAGGCTCCAAGATTAAGAATCGTAACAAGCGTTGGTCCACAAGAGCTGATATTTCGTAATTTTCGTCTTCGAAGAATTGTTAAAGAAAATCATGGTCATGACATCAATCAATTAGCATTCTTTTTCAATTTGAATCATTATTCTGCTCCGGTCGGCGCTCAGTACAAAAAAAAATTTAATAAACTTGGACATGTTGAAAGAAATGTTAAAGACACTAGCAACATTTTGGCCAGTGTTGGTGATATACAGGTAAAAGTTCAACTATTGAAATTTTTATATATACAATATACAACTTATTTAACTTTATGTTCTTTAGGCGAATATTTATGACAATGAACATTGCGGTGATCATTTGGATATTATGTCAAATTTCGTTGTGGGAAACAATATTAACTTGGAGTCAAGTGTGAGTAATTTTGGAATTTATTTATTAATTTTATAAAATTAACGTCTAAACATAATCCTAATATAGGAATTAATGACATGTTGTTGGTTGCATCGAGATGGTGATGCATTACTTGCTTTGGGTGGAAAATCACGTGTCATATATATTGTCTCGATCGCACAATCCAGTACTCTGAGAACATTATGGGGACACACTGGTAAATTATCGACTTTTTTATGTCCATAACATAAGTAAATTAATGAATTATTTTATAGATGGCGTTACAGATATTCAAAAGCATCCTAAAGATGATCAGCATTTATTATCCGCTTCAAAAGACGCAACTGTACGACTGTGGCATGTCGACAGTGGACAATGTTTATACATATTTCAAACTAAAGCATCAGTGACGGTGAGTCCTCAATCTTATATTTCAAAAAATTTTTTTTATTGTTCAACGAATCTCCATGATGTTTTATAGTGCTGGCATCCATCTGGTGAATCATTTTTGATCGGAAGTTATAATGGCGAGATTAGAATTTGGCAAACTCCAGATTTAATCACGCCACCAACAGAACCATTAAATATATCCGAAAATGACGTTGAAACACGAAGTAGAAAATGTAATTCAAGTCAAATAGGTTAAACCCGATTTTTCATCTACTTTCCTGTTTGGACAATAAGCTTTGTAAAGATATTAAAAGTATTTTTCGACATAGATTGTATACGATTTGCTAATCGAAATGTAATATCCAAATCTTTAAGTGGAAAGATTGAATATTGGAATTATGATACTTTGGAGGTAATAAAAACTTTCTCCATTAAAAATAATTCTCCCAGTAGATCAAGATTTGATGTGAGGTAAATAAAGACAACATCTTATTTTTTTTAAACACATGTTTAATTATACTAAATAAGAATTTTTTTTTTAAAGTCTCGATGAAAAGTTTTTCTGTGTGGGTACAAGTAATGGAAGTGTCAACATTTATAACATCTTGAATGGGAGACTGATATCAGAACTTAGTCATCGTAGATCAACAAAGGCTGTTAGATGTTGTGTATTCTCCAGAGATTGCAAGTATGTGTAAAACATTACCATTATTTGTATATATGAATTTAAAAATAAAATTTGATATTCTTATTCTCTTAAATATAGACAAGTAATTGCAGCGGGGGAAGATGGTTATATATGGAGATATGATTATATTAGTGATGAAACATTAGCAGAATGGGCAAAGTGGAAATCACAAAATTCAAATAATTCATCATAATTCGACTAAATAATTTCGTTTATTGAAATTAATATAGAGGAATAAAGATAAAAATGAAAAAATTAATTAATTAAATACTTTAAATATGCATAATCACAAAATATTTTTTTTTTGCAATCGATAATTCTCTTATATTTTATTGAGAATATCTATCTTTTATATCTTTCCATTGTTTCTAGTTTAATTAAAAGTGATACATACGCCCTTGTTCATTCTGTCCCACCATCTATCTGTAGCGGTATCAAAGGCCATTTCAAAAGCAAACGCTGATGCAAAAATTCCAATCAAAAAAACGGAGTTTCTTCGAAAAAATGTTCGGTATACACCTCGAGAATATCTAAACTTAAAATTTGAGAAAGAATTTCACATAAATAATTCAAAAAGTATGACAAACGCTTACTTTTCTAGAGCGTTATTTCTAATGTTTGTCATTATGAAGTATAAGGAACTGCGAGATAAAATAAAAAACAATTTCTAGATGAACCTTGAATTTAATGTTTCACGTGATTGAATTTACAATTAACAGATTTTTTATTACATCCTACAATACTAATTAATCGCGTACCCTCATTTAAGTAGTAAAAAAGGGTTTAACTTTTTGTCATGACAGAGGCTAATAGCGGAGGAAAACAAAA
>NQWY01009150.1:0-11527 GCA_019425655.1 Rhizophagus prolifer
AAGGTATATGAAAAAAAAAAATTTTTGTAGATATTATAACAAAATGTTAACTAATGTTCCATGTTTTACATTAGTTTAGACAACCCTTCAACATCTTGAATGAACGTAAATTTTGGGGAGTGGATTTTTTTTAATTTATTTTTCAACGAAACGTTCGTTACTGACATTCATTTCTTCTTTTCAAACGATGATTTTTCAAGAATTTTGGGATTTCGGTATACAAGCAAGTTTCTACTTTATTAAAAAAAAAATTTTTTTCGATTTTTTGTAAGAAATCGGCTCTTAAGTTTCGAAATAAATTTTTTGGAATTTTTTTTAAAATAAAAAAAATTCCTTTTTTCGATTTTTTGTAGGGAAATCGACTCCGAAGTTTAATAAATATTATTTTCAAAAGAGATATATACTATTTTTCAAATTATTTGGCATAGCCAGTCGAATTATTGTTAGATGCGATGAAAGAGTTTATTTACCTACGATTATTGTGGTTGTGATATTCTAAAGGTTACTACCCTTGATGGCACCTGGAAGATACATATTCTGCATCAATCTTGTCTAAATTTTAGTTCAAAATTATGTTCCTCAATAATGGAATATAAACCACCTCAGAGGTATATCAGAAGGACTAGTTGAATTATTCGTAATTCGCCATCTTGAATCAGTGGAAATAATGCACTTATCCATTCATCCAAACAAGAATGTGTACCAGGTCTTCGCCGCGGACCGATAATAGGAACTTGAAATATCCAAAAGTCTTCGTTCCTTTATAAGTGGAAATGAATTGAGCAATGATTGGTTCCAACCCATCTAGCCAGAAATCGAGTTCCAATCCTAAATCACATCACGAAGTTTTAAAACTTTTTCTTGACGGTGTACCATGCTTCGCCTGTTATTGGTCGGTATCATATTGTTGATAAAACTAACTAGGCATAATGCTATCCTTTTTAATTATTTTTATAAAGAATTCTTTTTCATCTCCCTTAGACTCTTACGAGTCCACATTTATTTTTATTATGTATTCCACTCATGCGAAAATAACGAATTTCTATATATGTATTATGTATCAAAATTAGTTGTTAATGAAATAATGCATCACACCCCAGTTTTTTATGTTTGCACCTTACAACCTACGAAATCTTATCCATAATTGATTCTTTTTTCTACCGAATCTTCTATTAGTTTTTAACTATAGATAAGGATATATTCTTTTATAACCTCTTAAGGAGTCGATCGTACAATCATGTGAACCAATTCAGGGAGCCACAAACCCACAATGAGCCATTCTGAAAAAAAATTTTTTTATAATTTGTTTACATTTTTTTTTTTAAAAAAAACATGACATATTTAAGTAAGAGTCACAGAGTCATTAGTCTTCTATTAACTAAAATGTATTTTATTAACTAACTACTTTCTTTTTTATTTAAGCCGGCGTGTGCTCGGTATCAGGTTGTAGCAGTGATAAATTTTGCGGGAGATGTAAAGAATGCCGTACTCATTGTGTTTGTGGTAGGAATAAGTTATATAATTTCTTTAATTATGTCACATACTCTTAAAAATTCCATTTTTTACTTTATCTTCATCATGCTCTGGTATTTTTAATCAATCAATTGAATTAAAAAAAAATTTTTGTTGCAATAATATAAACGTCTATTTGTCTTTTAAAAAAAAAATTAAATATATATACATATCAATTTGCAAAACTATGGATATTTTGGTTATACAACTTACTGTACGGTCTACCAATGAATAAAATTTTTCTAATAACGCATAATAGTTTGTATTACAGGTTTGAACTTTATTAAAGAGGTTTGCTTAAAGTTAATCTATATTTTCAGCGCTTGTATAACTATTACAATTAGTTATCCGCTAGAATTGATAAGGATAACGTCCATAACACAGCCCATACAAATAGTAAGACCCTGACCGCATATTTAGGCGTCCGTTATAAAGTTTATAAAAGAGTTAGTATGGGTTATTCCAGGACAAATATAGTCGTAGTCGACAAATATAGTCGTAGTCTGTTGATTCAGAAGAAAAGTACAATTTCATAATTAGGCCATACAAACTTAATTTTATTTCATAACATAAAAATTTCATCAATAACCTGGCAACCCAGCTTTTAATTTTTTTTTTTTAAAAAATTTTGTAAAATAAAAGTAAACATGTCGTATAATTCACGTGCACAAGTATTTTATATATTACCCGACAAGCCGACAAGCCGGTAACCTCAGCATGAAATTTGTCATGTGTCCTGTACATTATGAAATCAGCTGTAGGACTTAACAAAAACTGACCCGGCCGGGATATGAACCCCATTTTTACCACTTTGTGTCCCTTAATCTCTGATGATACAGGACAGACGCTCTTTCAAAACATTTTTACATGATAATACCTGACGTAACGACATTAAATTATCAAAACTGGGAATAATCAGAAACTATCTTTAGTTTCCTTAGTTCTAAACTTTCTGAACTGAACATATATCTGATATTAGAACGTACTGGTCGTACCGCTGATGATAATGTGCGTTGCACACCAATTTATTTAAATCTTTATTTTTTCAAATATAATCTTTATACTATTTTGTCAAAAAAATTCGAATTTCTATTCTTAATAATATTTTTCCAGGAATGCGTAAAAGATATATTATTAATTCTGACAACAAAACCCAAATTTGGCATAAGCCTGATAATAATATATTAATAGGCTCATAATAGGAATAGGTCAGACCTAATATCAAGCTCGCTAGTAAGAAGCTAGTGAATGAATATTGTGGTGCTAGAACGGTCTGATTTTAGACTTGTTATAGTATTTGTATTAGTGCTTTTATTGGAATGTAAAAGCCAATTTTTATTGTGTATGATACAGTAAATAAAATTTTAATGTAATACTACGAATTAATCATTACTGTCAATATTTTCGTCCATAATATTGTTACCGCTAATATTTTTCGCCTATAACATTATTACCAACATCGAACAAAAATTTTTATTTAATGTAAATTCATAACAGGAATCAAAATTAGAACTTCATTAATTACATACTTCATACACTTGGTTAAACGGTACCTTTTTTGCATTAATTTTCTCCAATCGATTGAATAAAAGGATGATCTTTGATTTTTTTGTTTTAAAGGCGTTGAGTTAATGGCTATATTTATCTTTTTTAAATGGTATTAAATTTATTATCATAATAATAAGTAATTAGTTAAAGACAAAAGAAAAGAATACAAACCTTTAACAATAAATTTTTGCCTCCTTTTCAGGAAATCTGTCAATCTAAGAATCTTTTGAACCTGAATAATAAAGTCTTTTTAAGTCCCTTTGAATATTGAAAATACTGTATTTAAAATGAGAGAAATAATGGAATGATATTTCTGAACGTTTCCATTGGTAATTGCATTTAGTAGACAAATCACACTTTCTTGATTTCTGAGAAATTTTAACAGCCATATGCAATCCTGAAAACTTATTGTTATAAACCGAGCAGGAATGGCAGGTGTAAAATTAATAATTGGGGAAAATTTGTATTGGTAGGTGAACAAAACGAGGGAGAAATGGAACCACTAAATTCTTGATCATACTAAAAAAATAGTGAAATACATTCAAGAATTAATTGGAAATTGAAGAATTTAACTGTAGAAATCTTTTGAACATAGATAAGAGCCCATGCATGTTGTATGGCGAAATGAGGGCAAAAATTATTCTAGTCAGAATAAAAATTTTCCGCTCTGACTTCTAATATTTTACAAGATTCTGAGATTCCTAAAAAATGAAGTAAAACAAGTATTTTGCACTCACATCACAGAGCAAGCCCTCCCAATATACTTTATTACTTTTCCACTGGCAACAATTATACTTACCCAATTGACGACTTTATCTGAAGTTTGACTCCTTCTATCTCTCAAACTTTATTAGCATCCGAACCCTTGAATACTTTACCCCTTTGCAAACTTTTACTTGTTTAACAATATGGAACCTAACAATGTATTCAACCATTTGAACACAAAACTTTAATAACTACGGCTTCAAACTTTTTTGAAAATACCTGACAGTTGTGAGTCATTGCGAATTACTCATGTGCATTTGCAAACGTAAAATACTAAGTAAAGTGGTTTACAAACTGAAAAAGCATTTAAATAAAATTGTATATTCATATAAACTTTTATAATAATAGAAAAAGTCTAAAAGTAGTTTAAAAAAATTAGTTAAAACAAATTATTTATTTAAGTATATTCCGTAATAATAGACTAAATACAGACTATACAGACCATCATTATTAGCGAAAAATATATCGTACACGATCAACTTAAATCACGTGATATGCTAACAAATGACAAATAATGTTGATGGGCAAATTTATCCTAGACTCCGGGTTTAGGATATTATCCTAGACCCCATGTATAAATAATTTTTTTTAAAGTCATTGTCACGTGATTGTTCAATTGAGGACTAGGATAATAACCTAAACCCGGGGTCTATTTTAAGGACACTCAATGTTGATATAGCCACCCTAGGCGTCGCCCAGTATGGTAAATAATGGGTGACAATTAGCACTTTTACGCGTAAAAAAATTCTAAGTCCTCAGGATAATTATTAAATTGAAGAACAGCCGCGATGCTAACCGGCAAATCTATCCGGCTACCATTTTTTCTGGGCAGCGCTAGGTAAGTCGACTATGGAACAGAGAGTAACGTGACTGATCATATAAGCCACGATATTTAAATCACTTAGGATAGGGGGGTCAAAAATTATACCGGTTCAATAATGTAATTAGTTCGAATAAACTTCTACTTTATTATTACAATGAAAGAATAAAATATATTTAGATTCAAAAATATGAACGTCCCAAAACAAATTGAGAATAATAGCTATTTATTTTTTCTGTGCCATTAATCGCTACAGGAGCATCTAGGTGAGGCCTACGAAGTCCACGCCATATTCGCATTTCTGTTACGTCGAATAGGAATAGTGCAGTGTTTATAATATCTGTACAATGTATCCTTGCTAATCCTATAGCCCATTTCATTAAATTCACAAATTACCTGCTTATAGCCAAATTTAAACCCAAGTAACCACCTTTTATATTTAATATAGTATGTGTATATTCTTTCCATAATAGTTCGATTTCATGCGGGTAAACACGTATTCCAATAAATCATTACATTGTCATCAATATCTATTAAAGGATTTAAGGATTTAAACAAGATAATGTTAATTAACGTGTACGACACAGAGACTGATTTGTACAAAAAAATATATATAACATTAACCTTCGAGTATCTCAAGAATGTCATTGATGAATAGTGTTGTTACTCTGTCTCTTTGTTAAGCACACCCGTCAATGCAACAGGAAGCGTAAAAGAATGCGAAATATTTTCAGTATGTAATTCGAATCCATTACTTTAATCGCTTCATGTCCACCCGCATTTAATCCCTAAAGGAAGCAAGTATTGCAAGATTTCTCCAGGAAGCGGGCTCAACGTTCTTTACTATAAAGTAAGTAAAACAGAATGATAATACCTTGGTATTCAGCCATTATAATAACATTCTTTTTACTACACTAATAAAAATCCAATATTCAATTGTTTTTATTACGAATAGGAATTGATCCAGAATCGTAATATAATATAATGTATCTATGTCTACTGAAATCCCAGACTCATCGGTATAAGGAATATGAGTCTTAAACGACTTCAGCCCAGTTGTGTATTTAGTAGAACGAACATTAGAATATAATTATGATATATTTTGAAAACTAAGTTTAATTACCTTCAGGTTGGGTACCTTCGGTTATTTCCTTTTTACTTTCTATTTATTTATTCCTAACACGATCGATGTAAGCATCCAACTTTTTAAAATATGATTTAAAATCGTTATAGACATCGGAAGTAGGCTCGAGTTCGTTAATTACGTCTGTAAAAGGATTAGAGAGGCTCGAAATCTATAACAACATATTTGTTACTATATTACTTTAGTAATTAATTTTATTTGTGTACACCATAAAAAGCACTATACATAAAATTGATATACTAAGTATTTAATTCTTCCATGCGGCATAAATAAACATCACTTTATTTCCTTTTTTTGATATGAATTGGTACTAATTCGTTATTTGTAGACTGAATCTTAATACTAATATTCTACGAAGCATTTTCTACATCTTTCTTAATACGATATGAATAAATATTACATTTACCCAGTGTTGTGAAGCACGAAACTGATATGAAAATAAAGGTACTACTTAGTTCTTCACACAAATCAGATATTTTTTTAGTTAAACTTTGTTTTAATCTACTGCCACGTAGTTTTTCTTCCATAAATTCGTTACAAGTAATATGTAGGACTTTGAAAGTTCTCGCTTGATGTACGGACAAAACAAAAATCATCTTGACTTGCTTTGTTATATCCCACTTCCATACCAATAATATAATATCCGTGATTTTGGAAATGAAAATCGACGAAAAAAAAAAATTTATATTTATATCCCACTAAAATTTCTAGCATGTTCTAAGGCCATTTAATTTTCTTAACTTTCGAAGTGAAATTATTTATATACATTATTTCAGAACGATTAACGAACAAAATTTTGTTAAATTATATTCAAAAAAAAAAAAAATATCCCAATCTATAAAATATTTTAATCAATTGGTAAGATATTAAATTTATGAAATGAAAGTTGACTTTAAAGCCATATGAATTTAATAAATTGATTGATAAAACAAAATATTATGTAGGCGTGAGATGATATTGGAATCGATATAACAGATATACGTAAATATTGCAATTTATGATAAAGTATGACTGAATAATCTGATTATCATTTTATCCATTTTTATCGATATTATAGATTAATTAATAAATTATTAATGAAATTATCTGCAATAACAATTGTTGTTTCATGAAAATTTCGCTATAAACTTAGGTCCAAAAAAAATTTCTGTACGCATTTTTTCAGTATTGGAATTTGATAATTTTGGTAAGTATCCAAAAAAAGTAACTGCTTTCACCCGGCATTATCTAAAAAGGAAAGATATTCATGATTTTTTTTGGATGTGGTGTACGCCCTTTATCGAAAAATAAAATGTTATAAAAAAAACATTTGGCAAGATCAAAACTATAATTTCATTTGCGGAAAATTGCAGATGTTTGTCAAACTACATCAAACGCAACCCGAACAAGCGTTTGCGAAATAATCCTTTTTTTAGGCAATGCCGCGCAGCATTACGCCCTAAGGAGTCTCATTATATACTGCATAATTGCGTAACCTTTACTTAAAGGAGTTTACCACAAAATGTTGTATCACTTCTGTTTAATGTTTAAAGTAACAAAATAATGATTTTAAACGAATAATTTTTTTTTTAAAAAAAAAAAATTATTCATTAATATTTCTAATAAAGATGATGAAAACTTTTTAAAGGATTTATTAAAAGATTTTTATCATAAAATCATTGAAATAAAAAATTTTAATGATTTTGAAAAAATTTCAAATGATTGGATAAAACATTATCTTGAAAATAATAATAATAAAAATCCGAAAAAAATTCTTAAATTGATGAAAAATCATAAAGAAAGTAATTTTTGGTTCACAAGTCTTATAGGAATTTTTTATCAACTTGGTATTGGTTGTGACTTAGATAGGGAAAAAGCACTAGAATTTTATTCATCAAATATTAATAATAATAAAATTGATATCGACAAAAATGATGAAACTTTTAATTTGTTAAAAGATAAAAATTTGGTTATTGAAAAATATAAACAAAATAAATTAGCAAAACTTTTAAAATTAGTAGAAAATGGTGATTTAGAAGCACAATATAATTTGGCAATTTGTTATCAAAATGGTGATGGTGTAAAAATTAACTATAGGAAAGCTTTTGAATTGGTTTTAAACTTGGCTAAAAAAGGAATTCTAGATGCACAGTTTAATTTAGCTTTTTGTTATATGGATGGAAAAGGAATAAGAAAAAATAAAAAAAGGGCACTTAAATGGTTTTTAAAGTCTGAAAGTAAATATTTTAAAATCATTCCCAATAAAGATGAAAAAAATTTTAAAAGTATTTTAAAACTTGCAATAGCAAATGACTCATTAGCACAAAATAATATGGGAAATTTATATAATATTGGTAAAGGAATAAATAAAAATGAAAAAAGGGCATTTGAATGGTATATGAAATCCGCTATTGCAGGATGTGCAGATGGACAACGTAATTTGGGAGTTTGTTACCAATATGGCAAAGGAACAGATAAAAATGAAGCAAAAGCGTTTGAATGGTATAGTAAATCAGCCGAGAAAGGAAATACAATAGCACAATTCAATGTAGGAAATTGTTATGTATTTGGTAAAGGGGTAGATAAAGATACAGCGAAAGCATTCGAATGGTTCTTGAAATCATCTAAAGGTGGATATCCAATAGCACAAGTTTGTATAGGAAAATGCTATCAAAATGGTATTGAAATTGATAAGGATATTAAAAAAGCAATGTATTGGTACAAAAAAGCTTCAGATAATGGTAATATAATTGCAAAGGTCGAGTTGGATAAAATTTCAGAAGGGATTACTAATTAGTTGTTCCAAACTACAAAAATATTTTTTTTTTGATTTAAAATTATAATAAACATTATTTGATAAATAAATTATCAAAGAAATTTTTGTAAAATTAAAATATTTGAAGGAAACTATTAATTCTTTCTATAAATGTTTGTCAATTGACACATTGTACATGCAAAATAACGTAACAAAACTTTATTGTAAATTTATGTATAGTGGTTTATAGACCATCTTTTTATGTAAATAATTGATAAAATTGTCTTGAAACAACAATCCTAAAGTTAAAAGACAAGGATTGGAAAAAACTTACTTGAATTGCTCAAGAATTAGACTAACCAACTATTACAAAATTTTCACTTATAATATATAGGAGAGAAACAAGTGGCACAGAAAAACTTAACTTTGAGTAATTGATTACAATATGGGTAAGGAAAGAGGTCCCAGAAATATAAATAAAAGAGACAGATTAATTCGGTGGCTTTGTGTAAATATGGGGTTTGACTGATCATCTTTCCTTTTCCTACTAAAATATTATTACCTTTTAATAGGGGCGGGGTAAATTGCATAATTTTGGCCGGCATTACGCCATTAAAGAAATTACTATGACAAATGGGATTTACCACCTAAAAAAATTTGTTCCTACTTTAACATATTTAATAATAATGAAAAGTGAAGAGACGTGACACAAGTGGCAAATATCTTTACTATAATAGCGTGATTTGTCTCCGTTTTTAGACATCCCTCTTATTTTAGATACTTGCTAATCGGCCCTGAAAAAATGCGTACAGCTAATAGTAAAATTTTTTGCAATACTATACCCTGTATATATTTCTGGATCCTAGGAAAAGCGTTGGATTTTATTTATCAGCTAATGATAATAAAATTAGAAAAGATACTTTAAAATGAAGATTTTAATACCAATGAATGCACAGTGCATATCCAAAACAACTTCTCTATAAAGATCATAAATTCCAATGAATGTACAGTGCATATCCAAAACAACTTCTCTATAAAGATCATAAATTCCAATGAATGCACAGTGCATATCTAAAACAACTTCTCTATAAAGATCATAAATAATAATTTACTATTACCTTGATCCTTTTTAAACCTTCCAATAAAAGAACAATTTAAATGCACAATATATTTAATTAATTTTTTAGAAGGAATAACGTATAGACGGAATAATAATAATTATACCACATTTTCTAATAGTCGTCCGTGATTGATATTTTTATGGATGATGTATAGTTAATGAGTTAAAAGATCTAGCAATAGTTAGTATAAATCAGTTATTTCACGGATCAGCCTCGATCTCATTATCACCACGGCTCCGCGTGTTCAATGCTCCCGTAAATAACTTTTACGTACAAGTTACTACGGTTATGGTATAAACTTTAAAAATGGAATAAAGCATTCGAATGAAATATCAAATCAGCTTAAAAGAATATGCAGTAGCACAAATAAATGTGGGGATTTATTGTGGTTCAGTGGTTTGAACCGCCAAAGGGACTATAACTATAAGCCCATATACTGTAATTCTTTTTTTTTTATAGCATAGCATGTATTTATTATATACCATTGAAAGTTAAATTTTAAAAGTACAAAATTATCTAGGGATGTTGCCATACATTGATACATTGTAAATGTCGTTAATAAGCAAAAAAAAAACTTCTTAGTTAATAGAAAACTAACAATAAAAATTCATATCCACTCTAGGAGTTCGTTAGTTACCGAATAAGTGGGACTCTCTTGGTGATTTTTTTCTTTCCATTTGAGCGCTTAAATATTGAAGTGTTAATCGAATTTCACGTGGTCAGCTATAACTCGAGCCAAGTTAATAATGCCAGCCGGAATTATAAACTTCTCGTGATATTAATAAAGCAAGGTATAGAGCTAGTAATTAAAGAAAGAGTATAGAATAGGGGAAAACTGTATATTATACGATGCTAAAAAATTTGATGTTCTTAGCTTACACACCGTTTCATCGTGTATACGATCTTAATGTACATCCTCATTAATAAAATTGAAATTACGGTATAATACTAGCGGAATTCGTAATTTCTGCTCAAAAGTTTAAAAAAGTTTAAAAAAAGTTTTAAAAAAAACTTTTAAACCTGAAATAAATGGTTTTTTCCTTTCCCTGATAATTAGTCAATAGTTTTATTTATCTTTTTTTAAACAATTGTTATCATGTATAGTAATAAAAGTGAATTTTTAAAATTTTTTTAATTTGTTTTTGAAATAATACGCGGAATAGAACTTCACGGAATGTTGGCCCAACTAAGGTAATTATTTTTATAACTGCGGCAGGTAAATTATAGAGTTATTGTAATAATACTTGTACGCGGATTTTTTTTTATAGGTAGAATACACAAACTTCAACATATCTATATATTTTAAGTCAATGTATTTGTTCTACTTATTTAATTAGATAAATCGCATTCGTTGTTAATATTATATGTTTTGTTAATTGATGGTTTAATTAATGCTAAGAAAATATTGCTTTTTTTACGTTTTTCAAAGAAATATTTTTTTGACAACGGCACTATAGTTTAGCATTCGATTCCTATCCTAATTCAGAAGATGCCTTTCTTTCCAACCGGAAGATAATATTACGTGTCGACGTTGTTCATCACTTCAAACGCTTTTTCAAGTCTTGAGTTATATATAATATAGTGATTTTTATATACCAAATACTGTAAGGAATATCAAGATAGTATCATTACTAAAATTTATCAATCTATTAAAACATTGCTCAATTTTTGGGTGTGTGTACGCTATATACATGAATAAGACGTAAAGGATGAATATGAACGATACGGTGCAAGTGGTTAAAGAAACATTTTATAGCTTTAGATTGTACGAGATCTATGTAATAGTTATGTAATACAATAATACATAAATAATCATAACTTTTATTTTATAACTATAACTTACATTTTTTGGGGATGTATAGCACAGTATAATATGCATCTTC
>NQWY01009261.1:0-10790 GCA_019425655.1 Rhizophagus prolifer
CATTTTCACTTTGCCGCTATAAATACAGAATATTTAATTAATTTGTCTTTTTTTGCATTTATTGATAAATTATTTATTTAGTGTAACTTAAAAAGCTACAATGTTTACGCGTATATTATGTCATATTTTCTCTACAAAAAAAACATTACTTTTATAATCCATTATTCCAATTAACTCTAATATTATTTATGAGAATTTTGAGACTTGACAAGAATAAAAGTTAAAAGAAAAGCATCATGCACGTAATATTTATCAAGACATAGCTAAATGCTTCAGTTCTTATAATAATTAAGTACATAAAATTGCAGTGATTTATCCTTTTAGTATCTATCGGTTGCGCTTTCCTCTTGATTGCAATGAAGTAGATATGAAATATCAATAATGGCTCTTGGTTTACCAGCAACTAACTGTAAATTGTCGACCTTTTCTATTAACTCATACAATTATATTAGATGATTTTAATTTTACTGAATATATTTGACGGTTTTTTGTTTTATTTCGTAATAAAAATTTCAGATTAATACTGAGGAATAAAATTTATAGAACACAATTTTAGCAAAGCAAAATAATTCTTACTGAAATTATATTAATTTTTTTAATCTTTATTCACAACCATAATCTAATTTATAAAAATCCATTTAATGATAAAAATATTTATAATATACAAATCCTTATTCACTAATTTTACAAGTTTTAAATTAACAGGTTAATAAAAATCGAAATATTAATAATTGGATCATATTGATAATATTTCTTGATATTTGAGCACTTTATAATAAATAAAATAAATGGTATAATTAAATCAATTTAGGGTAGTAATTAATCCATGTGATTATAGTAAAATATTTGTCGTAAAAACAATATAAACATTTAGTTTAAACCACAAATATACTTGAGTTAAGATGAACTGAACCTTATTTTATAAATAAATAATATTTTAAAATGTTGAATTTTATGCGAAGCGAAAAAAATTTACATTCATTAAATGCAACGTATGTATTAATAAATTAGGAGTTAGGAGAATACAAAAATTTTTTTTTTTTCTTGCTTTAGTAATCTAATTAATATGTATACTTTATTCAAAAAAAAATTAAGTCAAATATTTTGAAATCGATCAGGATGACATAATGATACTACTGAATAAAGTAAATTATTCCATGCTGATACTTCTCGATACTTTGCTCAATAACGACATTCCATTCAAAAATGCTTTTATTTTTTAATGCTATTTTAGCTCAACATTTAGGTGCATAGCACAATTATTTGACGCTTGTACAATTTTTCCATTATTCTTAACAATAAGATTTGATTCACATGCTGACTCATCCCAGATTCTTTAATTTATAAATTGGTATTCCTCGAATATTGTTTAATTCTGAATTAATCAATTCTGAATAATGTTGAATTATTTCAGATGAAACAATTTTGAAGACTCAATAATATCAAATTGTTCTCTTTTTATTCTCATGAAATCGATATGCTCGATCAAAGGTTCCAATTCTTTAGCAATTTTTCGATGATTCGTAATAAGTTTATTTTCTACTCGAGTAAAGTTATCTATTTTCTCTAAATGTTTCATTAGAAATTTATATGCGTCATCGGAAACTTGGTTTGTTACAAGAGTAGTACTGTATCGAAAAACTACATATTCTGAGATCTCTTTTTCATATGTACTACAAGATAAAAGATATTGAAGACCTGCGATAGATAATCGACCAACTTCAATAGTATTGTCGCTACCGCTTCAACCAATAAATTAAAAAGAATATTGTCTTCTGTTAATAACATTTTTTCTGAAATTTTAGATAATAATTCTGGTGAATAATTTTTTGCCAAATTAGTATTCTTACCGTTTAATCAGCAGCATAAAAAGCTTCAATCGTATTATCATTCGTTAAAGATCCTTTGACTGACCCCGTATAAATATCATATTCTAATATAAATTCCATTCTCTTTCAAGTAATCTATCTAATACTTCGCGCAGCTAGAATTGCTCTACAACCATGTAATTTCTTTCATCTTCACATAAAATTTCTATATCACTATACTTAGGATTATTACTAACATTTTTAAATCTTGTTCTAGCGAATATTTAAGAATAGAACTTTTTCAATAGTTCTGTTTTTGGATTAATATATACTCTGTACTATGTTGTACATATCATTCTTACACATTTATAATGATTATAAATTAAATACAACCTTGCTACTTCCTTACTCCATCGTTAATTGGAATTGGGTACCTGTACAGTAATATGGAAATTATCGTAATGCCCGGTAAAAAAAATGTCTTGATTGAAAGTATACTCTTATAGTCTTATACGTACTACTCAAAATAAGAATTGATCGTTTTTATAACTAAAGAAATAAGAATTGATCGTAATTGATCGTTTTTATAACTAAAGATAAAAATTTTATCTTCTCATATAGCTTTTTTTTATGTCATTGTTTAGGAGCCGTAAATTTTTTTCTCTGTTTATAATATAGTTAAGTTTTCTTGTCCAAAAGTAGTGACAACTGTGATTATGTAATTATGTGATATTCAGAATTCATTTTCCTATTCTACATCGTTAAAAATACACAAACTTTATATACTTACTCTTGTAAATAATAAAGTGGCAATATAATTACAAAATGTATTATTTTATATGGAATGTCGAGTTTGCATGATGAATATATATTTTTTATGTTTATACGAACGTTTAAACTTATTTTTTATTATAAGTTAAAGACCTTATTGCGTTCTTAGGATAGTAGTAGAACCGCCCAGAAAAAATTTATATGCCAGTTCTTTATATTAGATTATGATTAGGGCTAATCAAATATGTAAGAAGTCATATATTTTTATTCTGAAATTTAAAAATAAAAGGATAAAATTCTTTATATAAAAGTAACTATGTAAATGTTTCCTTTTCTAATATAAAATATTTGATTATTAAGATCCTTTACTTTGACGGCTTGACCTCTTTACTGAAAAAAATAAAACCACTTGCGAAAAAAAATTTCTAAATGTCACGAGAGCAATATTAATTTTTTTTTTAATAAAAGATTCTGCAATGCTTGATGTCGAGAAAGCTTTGAATATTGTGGAAAAAGTTACTCATAAAAATAAACTTCGCCATGAACGTCCTTTTGTTCTCTAAGGGCTAGTAAAATATTATTTTTGGAGTAGGATATCTATGTGTTCGGGAGCAAATTGGTGTATTATTGGTGGTGATGGGAACACTACCACGTGACGTCGTGACGTCAAAGAAGCTCCGTCTGGTATGAAATTTGCGTATGCTCGATCCGCCGCAAGTCAACATTAAGTAATGCACTGGAGTTTTTGAATGCCCGCCAAGTTTCGTCATATGGGAGTGGGAAGGTTACCAAACACTTCTCGTATTCTCTTGGTTAGGTTTAGAGACCGCCCATTTGAACATTAAAATATGGTCATAATATGTGTAAAAACTCTGTACAAAGTGGTTGTTAAGTGTGACTTAAGTCAACAGAGTCGAGAAACTCTGTAACTACTGCAATATTAGGAGGAATTTGCAAAAAATAACGACCCATTATCTTGTATAGTTACGTTGTTTATTTTTCAATTGACTTTATCTTATTAAAGTCACGTAATTGTTTGTGAAAAAACCACAGCCGTATGTGAGAAATATTCGTAAATTCCCAAAAACATATTAAATTCATTTTCATAATAATAATAAAATATGGGTTACATCTCTTAAGCCAGTTTGAATGTATGTGGCTTGCTAAGGATGAGGCTTTTTTGGCGGTGTATAAATTACGTTATATACTGTATAGATATTCAAATTTTGAAAGATAAAGATTTCCATTAAATATCTTTGTCCTAGAAAATAGATTATACACTACTAAGCCAAATCAAGTCAAGTACTTTGCCACAATATTTGTTGAAAATAATAAAAAGCGGTATAATTACTTGATGTTATACTGTATTTATAGGACGTATTACATTTTGTAAAATACTCCGAATTTTTCATATTTAATAAAACAAATTAAATAAATCGTAACATGATCTTTTACAATATCTAAAAACTTTAAAAATAATGGAGGCCAAAGCTTTTATTGCTATTTTCGTGATCATCATTCTGGCGGTAGTTCATAAAGGTTATAAAGGTTAATAGTTAAATAATACTTATCGATTCATTGCTATTTAATTTTACTTTCTTTAAGAAAAAAATTATAATTTTTAAGATTGTCGTTCTGAATGTATTTACATTTCTGAATTGGATAAGTGTGTGTGTAAATAACGCATAATTATTTAATAAGGTAAATTTTTATATATTGTGGAAAAATTGGATGATATACAATTATCGTAAATTCGTAATGATTTCATAAATCAGTGTTATCAGTAAATATGAGACACTATAGTAAATGACGGTAGGTTTATTTAGTTCTTCCAACTGATGATTAAAGTACGTTTTTCTACTTTTTTTCGTTTCATTTGTTTTATTACTAACTTTATTTCATCCTTTTCTTTGTGGGATTTATTTTTTTTACTTGGTGGTTTCCTTCATTTTCATTACCTTTTCAATATCTTTCATCTCTCTCATTATATTTTCTCTCCAGTCTTTTTAAAATAAAAATAAACGAGTTTTTCATAAACACTATAATGTCATAATTTCTATATATCAATTAAATAAAATTTCATAAATTTTATTATTTTCATTAAGTAAAATATAATATTTTTTCTTAAATGTTTAACGTATCAGAAGCGTAGCAGTTTTATCACATGAATATTAAAGCAAAAGCCCCCTTGGAAATTAATTGACTTAAATTGGTTAAGTTTTTCCATATATATGATATGCGAATTAAAAATAATGACGCAATAATTTTAAGCCGCTTAAGCTAAATCACGCAAGTACTTTGCCACAATATTCGAAGGCGTTATTTGGTGGTGTAATATTTTTAAGGACGTAGTATAAAACTGAATACTTTGAATTTTCATATCGATATTAATAAAAGCCAGTTGAATAAATCGAAATATAAACCTCTACAACATATAAAAAATGAAGTTCAAAGCTTTTTTTACTATTTTCGTGATCGTCATTTCAGCTCTAGCGTCGGTTTCTGAAGGTTAGTAGTTAAGTAAAGCTTATTGTTTTATTTTCTTTTTCATTTATTTCTTAAACTTTCATTTTTTTTTAAAAACAAAAAAATCAATTTTTTAAGTTATACATAATCCTCCTTGTCCTCCTTTGTGTATTCCGAATGGCCCTAACGAATGTTTTTGTGATTAGAACAAGATAGTTACTGTATAGTATGAGAAATTGAATAATATACTTGTATATGTTATCGTAGTAGCTTATGAAGTACCTCTTGTCTGAATAAATGTTCACATGTCCACTTAGTATGTTAAAATATTTTCGTCTTCGAGTACATCCTCTACGGTTCTTTTTCAGACATTGGTAGTACTTCTTTGGATAATTCATAATAAAGGCTGTACAAATGTTCAATACTTGCGAGAAGCCTTTCCTCATGCTTATTCATTTCTAAATCTGTCCATCCTTTTTATTATATGCGTCATATCATTGTAGCGATAGATCTTACGTACTCGCCAGGATTTTCTTGTTGCAAATTTTTTACGTATTCGGCATATTCTAATACAATTTTATAGTCTTTTTGCAACGAGCACAACGAGCTCCTCTATTATTACTTAGTTTTGTACTTTTCTTATCTTTCCATGTGATCGCACTTGCTGAAACTGAACCGTTTTCTTCCATAGTATTATATGAGTTGTATGTATAATTATTATATAAAAAAAAAATTGTGATAAAAGCAATTAATATGATAACATATGGATGCGTTTTATATATCATGGGTATTAGGTTGTAATGTAATGATGTCATTATAAATTTTACTATTATTACAAAGTAATATTTATATCCTCATTGAAATTAGAAAAAAAAAAAATATTCTTTTTTTCTTCCAAAAATGACGAGAGGATATTCATTAGAACAAGATTTAAGATTTTTAATAAATAATTCAAAGTATAGTGATATAGAAATTTTGTGATGATGAAAAGAAATTTTATGGTTGTAGAGCAATTTTAGCTGCAAGATCCGAAGTATTTGATAGATTACTTTATAATGGGATGAAGGAAAGTTATGAAAACAAAATTTCTTTTCCAAAAATTAATTCTGCCGGAATGGAAATTATATTAGAATATGTTTATACGGGATCAATTAAAGAAGAAACTTTAACAAAAGATAATATAATTGAAGCTTTTTACGCTGCAGACTATTTTCAGTTACCAGACCTTCAAGATTTTATTATGAAAACTTCCAAAAATACATTAGAGAAAAATCTTACAGAAAATTGTTTACCAGAACTATTATCTAAATTTGCGGGAAAAATGCCATTAAAAGAAGATAATATTCTTCTTAATTCATTTGTTGAAGCAGTAGCAACTATTCCATTAAATGTCATCGAATTTGGTCGATTGTCTATTACAGGTCTTAAATATCTTTTATCTTGTACATATGAAAAAGAGATCCCTTTTGCAACTCCAGAATATGAAGTTTTTCGATATAGTGCTATTCTTGCAGCAAAACAAGTTTCCAATGATGCATATAAAACTCTTATGGAACGGTTGCCAACCTTAGAACAAATAGAACAAATAGAAAACTCAGTGCGAGCAGAAAATGAATTTATAACTGATCATCAAAAAGTTGCTAAAGAATTAAAACCTTTAGTTGAATTTATTGATTTCAGACGAATTCAAGGGCAGGCATTAGTTGATATCATCGAACCACTAGATATTGTCCCAACTAAAATAATTTTAAATGTTTACCGACATAATACAAAATCAATTAATTCCAATATAAATTATACTCGAGGAATACCCGTTACTTCCAATTATGTATGGGATGAATCAGTATGTGAGTCGAACCTTATTATCATTGAGGATAATGGAAAGGTTGTACGTGCGCAAAATAAATCTTGGCAAAGTGTTAGAGCTAAGATGATATTAGAAAATAAAGGTATTTATGTATGGGACGTCATTATTGAGAAAGTTTGTACGTGGTCTTGGGTTGGAGTGTGTGCGTTAGAAAATTTTAATTATAAAGAATTTGCAGGAAATCAACCTACTGGATGGGTATTGGGTTCCAATGGTTATTGTCGTACTAATTCTCGTGATGATTTATGTTATTGTCCGTCATTTCACAAAGATGGTTCAAAAATTACTGTTCATTTAGATATGAATAAAAGAACTTGTGCTTTTACGGTCAATGGTAAAAAATATCCGGAAGTATCAGTATGGAATAATTTACCATCAAAGCTTTATCCAGTAGTATCATTATATTATCCTGGTCGCTTTCGAATTCAACCTCATCAAAAATAGTTATGAAATTGTTTTTTTTTAAAGTAAAAAAAAAAATTAGTAGTGTTAAACAATAGGATAAAAAACATTTATCAAGTTGCTTCATCACTGGCAAAAGTTGAATTCTTGAGCTTATATAAAACCATAATAAACACCCTTTGGAATTAATTTCTTATGTTTTCCTACATTTAATTTCTTTCATCTCTTTCAAGAAATCGTTTGTTTTATTTACCGTTTTATACATTACATCAATATTATATCATACGAATTATATGGTATATAGTAGAACAAATTCAAAATTATCAGGCACAGTAGTATAATATAAAATGATAATTCTATAATTATTCAATTATCGAGAAAAATAATAATAACCGAACAATGATTAAATTATATTAATTGATTGACTAATTATAATATCATCAATTTTACATAGTAATATTGTACTCTTACATTCGGTTGTTTATTCAATTTTTACATAAGTAGTTTCGTATTATTATTATATACATTAAAATGCTATAAGCAGAAGAGCTAAAATCTATTTAATAAAAGCAAATATATTGACCGATTTAATCTCTCGTTCCTTACATTAAAAGAAGAAATACGCTAATTGAT
Organism: Rhizophagus prolifer; assembly: GCA_019425655.1. Lineage (NCBI taxonomy): Eukaryota > Fungi > Glomeromycota > Glomeromycetes > Glomerales > Glomeraceae > Rhizophagus > Rhizophagus prolifer. The sequence continues at coordinate 7,948 of NQWY01009261.1, forward strand.
CCATTTCATTTTTAACCTCTCGTAAATTCTATGAAATTAAATGATATACAAAGAGCCGAATAATGTCCATACAAACAATGCAGAGTATTGTAAGAGTATTGTAAGGTAACAATTCAGCAACTGCAGTCTGCAGTTATTTTATAACATTGGATATGCGAAAAACAACCTAACATGTGCTAATGTAATATTATCCACGTCTTTAATTGTATCAAACTTATACAAAATTTTTGTTGTTATACAGAATTAACTCAGCTATATCATCAATATCGGTTAATTTTAATACCGAAAAAACCGAGAAATGTAATTAAAAAACTCGAACTTTTTTTTCACGTTGATTTAACGAAACTTAGTTTACTGAATTAAATAAAATATTTTAAACGTGAATAAAAGCGAAAAATATCCCAGACATGAGTGTAAGTAAAATCTTAAATACTCAGCAAAAACATTCATTCTCTAATTCTTACTTTTCGAACTTATAGCCCTTGTATCTTGTATCTTACCTAAGAGGCTGAGAAAATTGGTCATATCGCAGTTTTCCGCTCCTTTGCCATGATGTGATTATTTCTTCTCCAATTACAAATAATGAACTTGATAGGATTAAGTTTAGCAGGTTCCTAAGGCGAAAAAACTTCTGATCAATTACAACTTTAAGGGAAAAGGTACGTTTGCAAACTGAAAGAGGGTAACTCCTAATCGCGATTATCCCACCCGACTTAGGAGAATTACTGTTTCTGACACACTTGGTATCCACTCCAAGCTCTCAACTTAAGCACTCTAGCTCTGTTATTCTTAAAGTAAGGTCTTTTTGTAAGAGGAACTAGCTATGTACCTTCCTTTAGCTTAAATAAAAATTCTTGCACTGCCAACAATCTCCTTTCTCACAACAGGTAATTAAAGAAGTCTGGTAAGATATGATTTGGGAATGTAGAAGAGTGAATAAATGAAACAAAATGAGAATGAGGAGGGAGAAATTCTACATATTCCAAAGAACTTTAGCGAGTTGCATTCTCGTGATAATACATGAATATAAGTTGTGTTCCCCAACTATACTTTATGAAATAGATTCTTATAAATAATTTCATTATAGGTATCAGATTGTACTCACTTTACAATGAAGTTGGTGGTTAGGCTAATTAGGACTTCGTTATAAAAAAATTGTCAATATTATAGTGAATTATTTGGTATATTATAGTAAAAGATCCGGTATGAGATATAATAAAGCTAATATTAATATAAGTGAAAAATATGAGACTCCATTCATGATGTGTTTAAAGAATAATAAACGTCATTCTACATTGATAAACTCAATCAAGTTATTAAACAATTTCCACTACGCTCAATAACTATAAATAGCAACTTTATTTACTTAAATATTAACAAAATTATAATATTACTTCTAGTAAGTATTATTTTTTCTTGTCACAAATTAAATCTCGATTCGTTTAAATTCTCCATGTTCTCATTTATAGTCATAACGCAAATTTTTTTATTCTAAAGTTCCTGCAATTAAATATTTTTTTTATGAGGCTGAATTCGAAATCGACCAGGACAATACAGTGATACTACTGGGTAAAGCTTTGATGGTAAGTTATTCCATTTCGATACTTCTGGGTACTTTGTACCATTAACTGTAAAAGCACAAGTTCTTCTATTCATATCTAAGTGAACAACAATTCTTGCTCCATCTCCGAATGGTGGACAGTAATTGGCTATATAATTTCCAGAATTACAACAATAACCACTGGAACCCAATACCCATCCAGTAGGTTGATTTCCTACAAATTCTTCGTAATTTAAATTTTCTGATGCACATACTCCAGCCCAAGAAGCATAACAAACTTTCTCAAAAATAACATCCCACTCATAAATATCATTACCTTCTAATATCATTTTAGCTCTAACATTTTGATGTGTAGTACAACCATTTGGCGCATGTACGATTTGTCCGTTATCTTCAATAATGAGTTTTGATCCACATGCTGATTTATCCCAAACATAATCAGATTCATTAATTCTGCATGTTGGCGTAGATATCCCTCGAGTTTCATTTAAATTGGAATTATTTGATTTTGTATAATGTCGATAAACGTCTAAAATTATTTTAGCTGAGATTATTTCTAGTGGCTCAATGATATCGACCAATATTTGGCCTTTAATTCGCCTGAAATCAATAAATTCAACCAAAGGCTTCAATTCTTTAACAACTTTTTGATGATCTGTAATAAATTTATTTTCTGCTTGCACAAAGTTTTCTATTTGTTTTATTTGTTCCAAGGTTGGTAACCGATCCATAAGAGATTTATATGCATCATTAGAAACTTGTTTTGCTGCAAGAATAGCACTATATCGAAAAACTTCATATTCTGGAGTTGCAAAAGGCCTTTCTTTCTCATACGTACAAGCTAAAAGATATTGGAGACCTGCAATAGACAATCGACCAAACTCAATGGCATCTAATGAGATAGTCGCTACCACTTCAATTAGCGAATTTAGAAAAATATTATTTTCCGTTAATGGCATTATTTCCGCAAGTTTAGATAGTAACTCTGGTGAATAATTTTCATTGTGAATATTTTCCAATATATTTTTTAAATTTTTCATAATAAAATCCTGAAGGTCTGGTAACTGAAAATAGTCTGCGGCGTAAAAAGCTTCAATTATATTATCTTTTGTTAAAGTTTCTTCTTTAATTGACCCCGTATAAGCATATTCTAATATAATTTCCATTCCGGCAGAATTAATCTTTGGAAAAGAAATTTTGTTTTCATAACTTTCCTTCATCCCATTATAAAGTAATCTATCAAATACTTCGGATCTTGCAGCTAAAATTGCTCTACAACCAT
>NQWY01009266.1:0-15076 GCA_019425655.1 Rhizophagus prolifer
AGGATTATCTCATATCCTTAAAGGATGAACTTGAAAAATGGTAAAATTGTTTATTTACATTATTTTAATCATTTATTTATATTACAAAAACGATTCTAATAAAATTTGATTATACCAATTTATAGGCAAAATATAGTGGACCTTGCACAAGAACGGTGTTATTATCTAACATTTTTCCCTGCTCGTCATATTTTAGCATTCTATGATTATTTCACATCGGAAGAATTAGATGAAAAGAATAAGGAAGAATGCAAAACGTTGATTAGATTTGTAAACAGTAAAGCTCGATTACCATCTCATAAGGATATTCAAGGAATTTCACGTGAATCTAAGGATTATTTTAAAACCCTTTGCGAAATTGGAAATGAATTAGAAAAAATTTTTATAAATATTCAAAAACAATCACGTAGACTTAAAGCGACTGGGCAACGCATAATTTCAGATCTAGTTAGAAAGGGTAAATTATTCGTCGCTTCTTGTACTGACAAAGCACGAGTTCCAAACATTATCATGTCATTATATTCTAATCACGGATATTACCCTGAACCGTGGCAACTCTTGATATGTACTTCTTCAACTACGATGGAGGAATTAACAATCTTCATAAAAAGAAGTTTGTTCGCATCGAATAATGGATATGAAAATCACTTATTTTGCATTGCAAATTTAGAATTATTAGATTTTGAATTACAATATAATTTAGTTAACCTAATTAGATCATCACGAGATCAAAAAGATTACTTTTTGGCGCTTATATGTTGCAGGGAAACTGGGATGCATCACCATATTTTAGATCAATTCTCTTCAGATGTTCATGCGACTAATGGCTTAAACACTGAAGCTATGAGAGGAATTTATAAGGAATTATGTCGGAATGTTATACGTGTTTCTTCTGACTTATCTGGACAAGGTAAAACTGAATGGATTAAAGAGGATAGTTTCAATAAAGAGAAATTTACACGCAGCTTTTTAATAAGCGATGGTATGGAATTTGGTAGACTTGTACGTCAATTCAAGGAATGTAAACTCCGACCTGTAGAAAGTTTACATATCAATATAATATCAGCAGACTATCCTGAAGATGTTAACATGTTTTTGTTTGAGTTATTAACTTTGGGTATAGTTTCAACTAATGTCGATATAGTTTGCCTGCCTTTATCAGAAACACCTACATACATTTACATCGAAGTAGCCTCAACTACAGAACAACATTTACTTAATTCTCTTCCTATGGCAGGATATTTATTGTTCAAACATTTAACTTGGGATATTAAGAATTTGAGAATTTCTCAAGAAATTCATAGTCCAGTTCAAGTTACTTGTAATTATCTGAATTTATTGGATAGTAATGAAATAGATACAAAAGACATTCTTTTTAAGACAGATAAAGCAATCAAAGAACCGTTACCAGCAGAACGCTGTCAAAATCTCATCGAGAAATATTTCTTTAACAAAGATGCCAAAGATATCTCTTCATTTAGATTTGTTGAAATATTTATTAATGTTCTTGCAGATCAATTAGTTCGATTATCATCAAGCCAATTCTTTACTGTAGACAATCTGAAATTAATGGTAAAAGAAAATAAAATTAGAAATTTAATAGTAAGAACCTTTATAGACGTTTCGAAAGATTTTGCAACTAGATCTATTAAAACCAAAGCGGCACAATTAGAATCTATAACTGCTGACGACGAAAATGCTCGTCTTGGTACAATTGTTCAATGGGATGATTCAAATCATCTTATAGTATTTTTTAATTCTCAAACTCCTGATACAATATCGTCTTTATATCGAGACAGAACAAAAGTTCATGATAATGTTAAGATTTTATTAAAAAGTCAAGTAATTGGAGATAAAAAAAAATGGGAGTTAGATGATTATAATTCAATGTCTGCAGATGCTCTTTTTGTAAAATTAGAATACTTGGCGCGAAGGTCAATAGGAAAATTAAATCTTCCTGAATATGCCTTATCAGGTGATAATTTGATAAAGATGGCCTTAATTCTTTTAAGGGCGCGTGCAAACATTCCAGTCATAGTATGTGGTGAAGCAGGATGTGGCAAGGTACTTTATTTTATCTTATCATAAAAATGAGAGTTTTTTTCTAAAATTTTCATTCCATTTTTTAGACAAGTTTAATTGCCTATTTGGCCTTGATAGTTGAAGTTCAATTTCAGGCTCTTAACCTTCATGCTGGAATTGATGAAAAGACTGTTATGTTATTTATGAATGACGCTTTGAAAAAAGCCGAAAAAGGCGAGATTTGGTTATTCTTTGATGAAATCAATACTTGCAACCATATAGGTTTACTTGCACCGCATGCTTAATGGTAAACTTATACATCCAAATATTCGTTTATTTTCTGCCTGTAATCCATACCGTCTTCGTACAAAAGCTCAAAGTGCAGCTGGTTTGACAAATAAGGTTAAAAAGTATGAAGAACAGAGTAATCTTGTTTATCAAGTCAAACCGCTTCCTGATCAAATCTTGGATTATGTTTGGGACTATGGTGTTTTAAAACCAGATGATGAATATAAATATATTCAAATTATGGTTGAAAAAGAATTAAAAAAATTAGCACTCCCCGTATTTGCAGAACTTTTATATGCCTCTCAAAGATTCATTCGTAAAGTTGAGGAACCATATAGTGTAAGCTTACGTGATGTTAAACGCGCTATAACATTGGTGAAATTCTTTTATAATTCTCTCGAAAATCGCCCAGCCTACAGAAAGGGACATAGATATCCACCACCTGGGAATCCAACCACAATAACTAGATCATATGTTTTAGCACTTAGTCTTTGTTACCATTCTCGGTTATATGAACAACAATTACGTAAACAATATCGTCGTGAAATGGGGCAAATATTACAAAATCACAAAGCTTATATAGGAGAACATATGTTTGCCAAAATTATTCGTGAAGAACAAGAAGATTATATTAATAGAATGCAATGTCCACCTAATACAGCGCATAATGAAGCTTTATTAGAAAATGTTCTAGTTATGATTGTATGCATTTTGACACGGATCCCACTGTTTCTTATAGGAGCACCTGGCTCTTCAAAATCTTTAGCAATTCGTCTCATAAGCTCAAATTTACGTGGCTCTGATTCAAATGACAAATATTTTAGAAATTTACCACAGATTTACTTAATTCCTCATCAAGGTTCTTCATCTTCAACTTCTGATGGTATAATTAAAGTTTTTGATAAGGCAAATAAATATCAAGAAACAACTTCCAAACAATTTCCCGTTATTAGTGTTGTTTTACTTGATGAAGGTAATTGTAATTTTCGTTTATTTTCTTATTGCCCTTTTTATTAAAGTCTTTCAAATTATTTATTTTTGATTTTTTTTTATTAGTCGGTCTGGCTGAAACGAGTCCTTTCAATCCACTAAAAGTACTTCATTCTTTGCTTGAGCCAAGTTATCCAGCCACAGGGCCGACTGTTTCGGTAATAGGGATATCAAATTGGCGCTTAGATAATAGCAAAAGTAGCCGTGCATTACTTGTTCAGAGGTATGATCTTTACAAAAAACCAGACCGCAATTTGATTTGGATGATTTAGTTGATACTGCTGAACGTTTATTAAATACGGAAGTTATTGGAACTGGGCAAAGAGGCGCTTTAGAACCTTTAGCTAAAGCATATTCAGATTATGAAAAAGGCGGTCAAGCTTTGCCTAACTTTCATGGTCTTCGTGATTATTACGCGTTGGTCAAACAGCTTTCGTCAGATGAAATGACTCCAGAGAACATTCAAATGGCATTAGCCCGTAATTTTGGAGGAACAGATAATGATGCTAAATTATGTGAAAATTATTTTGGAGATGTTCTTAAAATGTTTAATGACCATAAACCATGGTTTTATAAACCAATTCCAATCGAACAATTGATCAATTCAAATTTAGATGATTCTGAAGCGCGTCATTTAATGGTTATTGGTAAAAGTGATTCAGTCGTAAATTTATTGACTTATCAATTAAGAAGAAAAAAGTTGGATCCTGTTGTGATTTTAGGATCACAATTTCCTGATGACCGAGAGGATTATTCCTACAGTGTTTTGAGAAGAATCATGGTAACTATTTATAATTTAATTTTTGTTTCAATCTGCTTAATTTATATGAACATTATATTATCATTTTAGATGTGTGTTGAAGCAGGCAGACCATTGATTCTAACAGATTTGGAAATAATTTATGGTAAATTTTCTCATTTATTCCTAAATATAATAAACAGAGTAAATAATATCGTTTTGTGTTAATAGGGAGTCTTTACGATTTATGGAATCAGAATTATATTGTGGTGGGAAGCAAGGAAAATGTCAAATATTTTACACGAGTTGCGCTTGGAGCTTATGCTAATCCTATGCTGTAAGTAAATTATTGGAGTTTAAAAATTCATTTTTTTTACTTAATAAGAATTAAATAATTAAACAATTATTTGTTTTAATTCGAATTTAGTTACGTTTCTCCAAATTTTAAATGTATCCTTGTTATGGATGAAAAGAGTTTAGCTTCGGCTGACCCTCCACTTCTAAATCGATTCGAAAAACAAAAAATGTCAATTAATGACACGCTTAATGAAAGGCAAAAATTGCTTGTCGAAAATTTAAACGACTGGGCAAAAAGAATGTCAACTTTGGCCGGAGTTAATCCATTAACACAACCACGTAATAATAGATTCACTCAGAAAGATTTATTTATTGGATTTGATAAAGATGAAACCTTACAAAGTTTAGTTATTGATGTTACCAAGAACAATTCTGACGCTAGTGATGAAGATATTTTAAATGAATGCAAAGAACGTTTAATCGCAACAGCATCCTCTGACGGAATTGTGAGAGCTGAAAAATCAAATTTAGAACCAGTTGAAGTTGATAGATGGAAGCATGTTTATTTTAATCAACAACGTCATGATAGTCTTTACGATTATTTTATTAATCAAGAAAAATCGTTGGCAGATTCCAATGGACATTTAGTGATTGTCAACACATTCTCCAATATTAATACGGATGTTAATACTTGTTTACAAGGATTTTTAAGTTGTCAAGTAGATAAATTATCAACTTTCAAGACCGAAGCTCAACTTTCAAATCGAGTAAGTCAGAACAATAATATAATTATCCAATATGTTTTTTACTTATAAAAATCTATATTTTGTAGGTAAAGCATTTCTGGTTGGAATCAGCTGATAATATGTTGATTCTCCAATGTGATGTAACTACCGTTAATGCTGGATGTATTAAACTAGCTAAATTCATTATTGAACAATTCCGGAACGAATTCATAACAAAGAAAGATCAAATGGAACAGAAACATGCGTGTATCATTCTTCATATTCATCGAGATCAGGAATCCACTTTAGCGTCTTTTAACTTTATGTGTGGTTGGAAGCAAGTGACTATTGAAACATTGTCAAGAAACGACATTCCTACATCAAGTCTCTTGGATGGATCATTATCTTATATAATCAATTCTGCTTATCCGTTCGAAAAAATTTTACAAGAAGAACTATTATGGTGTTTATTATGCATGAAATACCCGTCTAATGATAAGTCAATCAATCATATAAAGTAAGTATAGTATTTGTTTCTAACGTTTGAAATTTTTTTGTATTTTTTATATATATCTCATCTCATCAAAAATCGTGATAAACCTTTGAACCTTTTTCTAGGATATTAAGCGAAAAAATATTGGAGTATCCAAGCTTTATTAAGTGCTTGAAAGAAAGAACTCTTGAATGGATCGAAGAAAAATCTACAAATGACTGGCAATATAAAGTTGCGTCAAATAAACAAAATTTATATCCGTACTCCTCATTCTCTGCAGCACTACAAGCTCATATCAGAATACTGGTCAGAAAACCGATAGCTCAAATTTTTTGTTCTTTAGAAAGACTATCTGCGACAAGAACATTTTTTTATATCGATGATCAAATAATGTCAAAAGAAAATTATGAGGAATTACTCAAGTTTTGGCAACAAATTTATATGGATAAGAAGATTGTCAAAATTGATGATCTGCCAAATCCAAAGCCTGATGGATATAATATGTCAGCAGGAAGCTTATTAGATCTTAAATTTCCTTTTTCATTTTATTTCATGAAACAAATTGATAGTTTTAAAAGATATTATGAAGAGGAAGTAGCAATGTTACAAAAAGATGATGATAGAGTTGATGATTACGTGATTGAGGATCATATGAAAGATTTCAAAAATAATATTCTTGCGTCAATTCCTCAATTAAAAGATTCTCCTCTTGATAGGTTTCCTGAGTTATATTTCAATGATTTTGTAACCGTTATTGCAACAGATGATAGTGGAAATAAGAATACAAAGTTGCTAGCAACAATTCTCAAATTACTTATTGGTACTGATAAAGTGTATCAACCAATTTTCCTTCATACTTACTGGTGGAAGAACGCTAACGAAGTTTTAGCTCAATTACAATTGGCTCAAATGTCTCCAGTAATAATTAAAAACATCGAAATCCAAGGCAAAGCTATAATTAAAGGAAGTCTAGAAGATTATCTTGTTAAAGAAGTGGCAAAAATAATGCTCCGGCGAATTTGTGGAAATTTTGAAGGAGCAGTAAACGCTCATTTAATTGATAAATGGCAGCACGACGTCACAAAAGTATTATCTCTTGGTAGTAAGATAGTGCGAGCAAAGAACTTGCCTGATCTCCAATTGTTACGTATCGTAAACGACTTAGTTGCAACAAAGACAATTCCTTTAGATAGTATTAGAGAAATTGTTCAACTTGGATTAAGTTCGGACGAACAAGAAGTTCTTTCAGAGGAATTTGTCGGAACTGTACTTGATAAACTAGATAAATCAGATCATAATGAAAAGAATTTAATTCCAAGAAGATCATTTATTATGAGATGTCTTGCATTGATTCCGATTGAATCAGATGTCCGATTAAGTCTTTATAAGAAATTGTTCTCAAATGAACCTTTTCCGTTGATGGGTGCAATCATTGAAAGAATCTTCCTTAAGGAAGATTTAGAAAATGAAGATACATTCTTTACAATAATTACGGATTCTGAAGAAGTTTTAAGACAATCGGCTCGACTGAATATTATAAATGACTGTTTAAAAGATTTAGATACAAATATGGCTACTTTATGTTGTGATGTCATTGAACAAACATTTTATACAAATGAAGAATTGGAAAACTTATCACCTTTTTTTGGACCGGCCCTTGAAGCTTTATATAAACAAGGGAGACCAGCATTACAAAAAATAGCTTCTATTGCCTTACTTAAAGAATTTGTTCGTCGATTTTGGGACAACTTTCTTCAGGAAGATAAAAATAGACCTATTGCATATAAAAAGATGGAGGAAGAAAATTTTGATAGTGATGAACTAATTGATCAAATTAATAACAACATGACATTTGCTCATCCTATGATTAATTCTCTCAAATTTTATTTCTTAAGAGATTTATGTCAAAGAAACTTTTCGATTGATGACATTAGACGATTTTGCGAAGCTCAGAGAAGAATTTTACCGTGGCTTGGAACTTTAAATTGGGAAGATACTAGAGAAAATCGTTTATCTTTCAATCCATATTGTAATTTACCAGAATATAATGAAGTAGAAAACAGCTTTATGACTTTCTATAGTATAGGAAATAAGGGACCTTTCCAAACATTCATGCAAAACATGAAACAAACAATGACTTTAACAGCAAAATTATCTTTAATGGGACTCTTCTTTGTACGCCTTCATGTTTTAAGGGCTTCAAGAGAATGGCGACATCCAGAAATGCAATCAGCTGATTTCTTGACCAAAGAACTTTCTGGATTAAATCTCCCGGATAAATTTAAAACTATTGCAACAAAAATCTTGTCGAATAAACAACCCTTACTTCAAATCAGTAATCCAGGAATTGATAATAGCGACTTATTGTTAAAATCAGTTATTGCGCACATTATCGCACTTTATTCATCAGCTGAACCGAATTCATCTCAATTAGCGATGTATTTACACAAATTACAAGATTGTCAGAAACTCTTTATTCTAACGTGCATTTCTGATGTAGAGTCTGTAGTGTTAAATGCTGTTGTCGCTGCCGAAAAAACGAATACAAACAAACTTACAAGATATGTATGTAAATGCGGATATAAATATTTCGTCGCGGGTTGTGGTAATGTTTATGTTTCTAGTAAATGTCCGAAATGTGGAAATAAAATTGGTGGAGATACCTATAACAAGCCAGCAGAAGGAAACACTAGACTTGACGCTCAGCCAATTGCCCAAATGTCGGTAAACGATCAAGCAGGATATATTGGTGAACCAGTTAATCATGATTTACATCATTCTGTCAGATCTCTACCACCTACATCATATCGTATCTTACATTTAATTGTTCATGTTCTTATTGGAGCGTCTGCACCTCAACCTGCTTTTGCTTTCCTTCAAAAAAACAACCAAACCGCTACAGATCCTGAAAAATATTGTATGGACCATATTCGAAGTGATTGGGAAGTACTAAAGAACCTTCTTAATTGTTCAGATGGGGTAAATTATATACATCTAATTTGTTTTTTGTTATTTCATTTTATCTCATAAAAATAAATCATTAACCAATAAAATTTATAACCAGAATTTGGCATTAATGTTTCACTCACTAATTTCTTCAATGGCTGAAAAACCTCCATTACCGAATCAACAAACAAGAACATCTGCTGAACGCGAGAATTGGGAAACAGAATTCCATAAAAATTATATCATACCACACACTAAAAATATAACTGAAACCGCAACAAATTATCGTATGAAATTAAACGAAGCTTTAACTAAAAATAAGAAGAATAACGTGATTGAAGGAGAAATCAATCAGACTTTAGTTATGGATAAACAATATCGAAGTGAGAATTTGCCAGCTTTATGGAGGACGATTGGAATAATTAATTTCGATAGCTTCCGTGCTTACTTTATAAGCGATTTGACAAGAAGCAAAAATTATCCATTCCTTTCAGTGTTTTTCAAATATTCTGGACAGTTGGAGTTACTTAAACATCTTTTACCTATTATAAAATTTGTTCAAATTTTAAATTCCAAACTTGGATATCAATTAACAAGACAAAAAGCAAGAGAAATGACATTCAGACAATTTATAGAACAAGAATCTAATGAAGGTGAAAATCGTGAAATGTTCAACAGTTTGAAAACTGCTTTTGACGACTTCAAACTTGGCTGGGATACGGTAATACCTTCGGTAGGACGTTATCAATGTCATCAACTTCCAAATAATAAACCTACCATGAGCTATAATCTTCCAGTTGTTTTTGGACTAATGGAACCGAAAGATGCAGGAGTTTACTTATGCGCAATTTTAGACTATTTAGTTAGTTTACAAAATAACTTCTTGAAAGAAGTCATCGAAATCCCACCCGGAACCTGTAAATCTCTCAAATTTTTAGATGAGCCACAGTTTGATGTCGAAAGAACCGTTTTATCAACATCAAAAACAAAAGCAAAAGCAAAAACGGATACACCAAATGGGTATTGTCTTCAATCAATGCGCCTTGATCATGCTCGTTCAGTAAACATTATAAATTTCGATTGGGATGACGAAATTCTTGCATATAGTCAAAGGAATTTAGCAGTTGCAAGAGGAGATGATATTATTTACGATTTGACAAAAATTGAAGCTGAATTGGCAAATATTTTAGTTTTTGAAAAAGTTCTCATAGAAACTCAGCAAGAATCTCAGTTATATCTAGAACCTTTCCCATATCATATGGAATTATTCCAAGGATGTATGAGAATTCTTAGTGATATTAAAAATTTAATAACTCAAGAGCCAATCCCACCTGAAAAAATGAGTTTGTTAGGCGTTTCTAATACATTTAATTCATTTATGTATTCACATTCTTCAGAATCAATTATAGATAATGCGTCAGAAATTTTACCATCATTGGAAATTCTTCTCTGCTTTGTCAAACGTACAGCAGTTGGAGATGGAGATAAATCCATCAAAGAATATATTTCACAATGGATGAAATTATCATCATTGTCCTCACATGCAGGATTCTCTAGAATCTTAAATGTTGATTTACGACTTAAACACTTAGTTGCTTTATACGAATTCGTTGAGGAACAAGTTGCCAACATTAGAATTAAGTATATTAATGAAAAATATAAGGCTTCACTTTCAGCAGATATGAAGACCGCAATAAATAAATCTGTAGATTTTGAACAAAATATAAGGAATGAACAACTTATACCAGCCGAAGCGTTCGCTTTAGCATTAAAACGATTCATGTTACGATTTTTAACTTTAGAAACTCAAAAAGAAATGGAGCCATTATACGTTTATTTACAAGATAGTTCATTAAATTTCTGGCCGTCAAATATTCCAGAAAATCTTATTGATAATCTATTCCCAGAAAATTTATTAGTGGCTAATACGTATGATGCTTATGAATTTACAATTAACAAAATTGAGGTAAGAAATTATAATACATTTTCTGTTTATAAAAATATATTTTATTAATTTTAAATTTTTTTAGGAAATGATGAGAAAACAACCTAGTGTTCCAACCATCAATCCAATTATTCGTCCTCAACGAACTACAAATCCAACCATTCAACCTCAACGAACAGCTCGATCAAGAAAAACTAATAAATTTGATGCGATGTAGAGTCAAATAAATAAACCAAATTTGATGTTAATATTATAAAACATTTAAAATTTCTTGTGGGATTAATAACTGGTGTTTTAAAGATGGATGCTGTAACATTCTTACATATTCTCATTCACCCAGTTACGTTTATGACTTATGCTAGTCCTTCAATTGTACTTGTGATGTTTATCAAATGTTTATCTGAAGTTATAAAATTTAAGATTTATATAGAAAGCTGGAATAATTTCATACATAAAAAAAAAAAGTTCTTTTTTGCTTTTGCTCGTACAACTCAATAAAAGCATTGTGGGTTTATATTTCTAGTTAGAAGTTGGATTAATTATTTTTGTATTTTAATTGCTTTAGGGCAATGACTTAAATGTTAAGAGATGCTCAGATGCATCAGGATATGCCGGAAACTCTCCCAGTTAAAAAGCAGTGTATACTTTTCCGGAAACAATAATCAAGTTTTTAGTTTTTAGTAGTACGGAAAACTTTATTTTCTCAGTTAAGGTATAACTTAATTGAGACCTTTACATACATAAATGTGCGTTTTGTAATTTTTAATTTTATACATGAAACATAAAAATAGCATGTAAAAGCAATTTTATTTTAACTCACATTGGGCTTTATCAATGTATGCTTATATGTTTATACTATCATGTACGATAAATTCGATGAATTTTGTGCAACTCTGATCATGATCAATTTTCCTAGTTTTGGGCATAATCATATATGTAATTGGAAATTAAAAGTATAAATTATCAATCGTGTTATTCAAACGTCTACGAGCTTGCGTAGAATTGAATCAGGATGCTTAACTCAAAGGCTAGACTCATAAAATTAGAGCAGAGTTTCAATTGGATGTGCGGAATGTGCCGAACATCCATATGTCGAGCGAATAGTACAGTATATAGAGCACATATTTGTAAGAATCCTCGCATAATCAAAATTATCACGTGTGCTAAACACCATTTGAACTTTGATTCGGATTAGGAATTAAATCATCATTCTTGTTGGTAATTTATAAATTATAATTAATTATTATTTAAAAAAATAAACAACTTTAATAGTCAATACATGAAACTGACATAACATTTTTTAAAAATACATGGATATTCGAGATATTATTGAATTTTCATTCCAACTTAACCGCATAGTTAAAATACTAGGGTCTTTAATAATTAGAAATACGTTCACACCCAAGTGAATAATAACCCGTTAATTACTTTTAGGATTACTCCGAATGCGACGTTGTATTATCTAGAAATATGATGAAAATGAAAGAATGTTATAGCAGTTATAGCAGCAAATTCTTTTAAGTTAACAACACTACCAACGCGAATTATTACGAAGGTGAAAGGTAAATTCGTAATATGGCAATTTTAAAAGTTGTATTTTAACTACGATGACAAAAATACGCAAGTAACGCGAGTAACGCGACGTTCATGAGATCACACATCATTTAGATAAAGAATCTGTTGAGTTACGTTCATTAACACTAAAATAAAAGGAATAATTATTTAATATTATGAGAAGAATTACCATTCAACAAAATCATCATTCAACAAAATTATTATGCTTACCTTGAACTATCATTTGCAACTTGGGCTTGGGCCAATTTTTTACATTCGTTACTACAATATTTACTATAACTTTTAAGAAGCGGCTTCTTCTTACAAGGGTATCGAACACAATAATCACATAGGGGAACTTCTTCTTTTTTATTATTATTCATAATTCCACTTAATCTTTTACCCTTCAATGACACTATGCTTCGTCTACTTTTTATGCTCGATGCACTTGAGTCTGGTTCGCCCGATTTATTCTTTTCTTTGGGAATAGAAGGTAATGGTTTGGTGGGAGTGTAATTACCTGATGTTCGTCTGTTAACATCAACTAATTTTGGTATTTGTGATGGTGATGGGGGATTATACAATGAAGCTCTTTTACTTAATGAAGTTGTACTATTATTATAATTATGAACGGATTCTCCACTTAATGAATTACGAGAATCATAAACAAAATTATTAGGTTCATCATAAACATATTGATCGCCACCATCATTTCCTTTATTAGAAGTAATTACATAAGTTGTCGCTTTAGTAGGAATAGGAGAAACAATCTTTGGAAGATAAACACCCGAATCGTCATTTAATTCTTCATTAGTTGAATATATTGATGTTAACCTTTTAGATGTTTTATTAATTATGGAAGGTTGACTTCCTGATGTAGAAATTACGCGTCTACGAGTAGAGGGAGAAGATACAACGTTACTTCCACTCATTGATATAGTTGTTTCATCAGGATAATTAGTACGTCTAATTATAGTATTAACTGAAGCTACCGAAGTAACAGGACGAATTGATGATGATGATGAACTATGAGATATTTGATGAGATTGGGATGTACCATTTATAACTGTTTGTTGTGGTCGATGTTCTACTTTAACTAATGTTGCTTGTACTATACTAGCAGATTCTTGACCTAAATTCTTTAAAGAATCTCGAGATTCAAAATTTCTTATTTGACCAGCTACATTTGGGATACGTTTAGATGATCTCTTTTGTATAGGAGGTGGATCCAATCGTATAACTTCTCTATTAATAATATTCTTCGATTCTTTAATTTCATTATCTTTTTGTGAATGATTTGATAATTCTTTACGATTTATTCCATTTTCTTCATTATTTAACTTATTTAATGATTCTTGTAATATAACTTTTTGTGATTTTAATAAATCATTTTCTACTTCAATAACATTTTTATCTCTAATGATCTTTTCTTTTTCTTCTTTTAATTTAATAATTTGTTGTTCAGTTTGCTGTTTATATTCATCTTGTGATTTTGTTAAATTATTTGAAATTAATTGTAATTTTTCCAATTCTACCGTAAGATCGTTATTTCGTTGTAATAAATCATTATGTTGTGATTTTAATATATTATATTTTTCTTGTACATTTTGTAAAGCGTTAAGATCATCTTGTAAAGAAATTAATTGTTGACGAGTAGAATTTAAATCACGTTGTGAAGATTCCAAATCTTGTTTAGAAGAATATAAATTTTCTTTTAAAGAATTAATTTCATTTCTTGATGAATTTAATTCTTGTTGTGTCATAATTAATTCTTGATTTGAATTATCTAAACCATTTCTTAAAGAAATCAATTCTTGACATTTTAAATTAAAATTTTGTTGGGAAGAATCCAAATCACGTTGTAATTGATGAATTTTTGAACTTGAAAAACTTTTTTCAGAAGATAATTCATCACGATGAGAGATCACATCATTTAATTCTTTTTGTAATTTTTCAATATTATCTTCAAATGTTTTCTTTTTTAAATTATAATCATTTCTTAATTCTTCTAAAGTTTTTGTTATAATTGTTAATTTTTCTTGTAAATCATCATTATTATTTCTTACATTTTGTAATTCTTGTTTTAAATTATCCCTATTTTTAATTATACCTTGTAATTCATCTTGTAACATATTCTCATTCTTTGTTACATTAGTTAATTCTTGTCTTAATTCATCCCTATTCTTTATTATATTTTGTAATTCATCTTTTAATGTAACTTCATTCTTTGTTATTTTCGTTAATTCTTCACGTAATTCATCCCTATTTTTTATTATATTTTGTAATTCATCTTTTAATGTACTTTCATTCTTTGTTACACCTGTTAATTCTAATCGTAATTCATCCCTATTATTGATTATATTTTTTAATTCTTCTTTTAAAGTAATCTCATTCTTTGTTATTTTCGTTAATTCATCTCGTAATTCATCTCTATTCTTTATTATATTTCTTAATTCTTCTTTTAATGTACTCTCATTCTTTGTTACATTTGTTAATTCATCTCGTAATTCATCTCTATTCTTTATTATATTTTGTAATTCATCTTTTAAAGTATTTTCATTCTTTGTTACATTTGTTAATTCATCTCGTAATTCATCCCTATTTTTTATTATATTTTGTAATTCTTCTTGTAATGTAACTTCATTCTTTGATAATTTCGTTAATTCATTTCTTAATTCATCCCTATTATTTAATATAGTTTGTAATTCCTCTTTTAAATTATCAAATTTAAACATCCAATTATTTCTTTCTTCTTTTAAAGAAATTAATTCTAAATTTAATTTTTTAATAATAATTTCATTATCATTTTCTTCAATTATATTTTCAATATTTTTTGTAATAGTATTAACACTATTAACGCTCTTTTTATCCCATTGTATGATCAATTTCTTCACCACTACTTGCCATAAATTCACTTAATAAACTTTTTTCACTTGTAGATTCTCTATTATCATGATACCAAGTTTCTTTTGAAGAAAATTTTTGTAAAATATCTTTATCTTTTAATAATTGATCATATTTATTCTTAAAATTTAAATTTTCTTTTTGTAAATTATCCCTTGTTTTAATAAAATAAT
>NQWY01009279.1:0-15424 GCA_019425655.1 Rhizophagus prolifer
GCAACATAACAGGCACGTAAAAATTCTTTTTTGGTCAAAAAAAAAAAAAAAATCTTATTACATGCTTTCATTGTGGATCTTAAATTATATCAAGATCTTTTTCGTTAAATAACCAAGTGATATTAAGATTTGATAATGGTCCCTACTTTTCTGCAGATAGCCTTATGCTCAATTCCGAATATCGAAAATTCCAATTTAGAACGAACTCAAACTCCTTGAAATTGTGATATCAAATCCTCTTTCCGCATTTTATAAAGACTTCTTAATCTCATAACTCTTCTTCTATTGTTTAATTTAGAACAAACTCTTCTATGAAATTATGAAAATAGCAAGAACAATAACTGATATCAATTCTTTTTCCAGTTAGGTCATGCATTTTATAAAGACCTCTAAATCTCTTAACTCTTCTTACATACAAATTTATATACGGGTAATGTACTACTCCTTTAATCTAGTGTTCGAAATTTCTTTATGCATTCGTTTCGTTATATGATTGATAAAACCTAAGTTGTTGTTTAAATTAGTAACCATATGGACCTAATATAATTTAAAGTGTAATATTTCTTTTGTGCTATTTTCCCTTTCTGAAAAACAAAAGGTAAAATTTTAATTTTTCTTTAATGGTTTCTTTAATTTTGTTGATATCTTTACTTAAATTAGGTGAACAAAAGTGTTTATTGTAAAAAACCAATAAATTTGCATTAGTTGAGATTTTGGATCAAATTATTGATTTATAATAATTGTTTATTTTATTCTCAATAACTTTATTTGTTACTCATATTTATTTTTACTCTATTAATAATATACAAATTTTATTTATCAGAATCTAGAAAAAATGATATAAGAAACTGTGGCGTTCGTAAAAAAAAAAATATATATATACTTAATGTGATGACATGATAGTGCAAAACAAAATAAAAATTTCCTCACAAGGATCTAGAACAAAAACGATATAAAAACTGTGGCGTTCGTAAAAAAAAAATGTACAGCATGGCGTGCTTAATAATGATAGGATGAAGTAGATACTAGATAGTGCATTATATATGCATTGATAAGATCCGGCATGCATCCGTTTTTGGAAATTGATTTACTCTTAGTTGATGATTACGTTTCATAAATTTTTACTATTTATAAAGATAATATTAATTAATGGCGCTATTTCCTTGCCCACGCTTTATATAACAGATAAGTTAATACAGCTTAATCAGCCATAAATAATAGATCTTCGGAGTGGTTCAGATTTTATCATATGAAAGAAAAACCTCGATTTGCATGTATAATCTGTATAATGAAGGTCCAGGCTAATTTGTGCCAGATGAACATTCTTTATTTTATTTGTTTACTTGTACTAAAAATTACCCGCTGTAAGTGATCGGCCAAAGATTGGCTGTATATTAAAAAAAAAAAGCCTATCCAATAGCTTATGATCAACATATTATTTAATAACAATATATAGCAAAGATTAATTTGTTTAAATAAATGTTGTAAGAGAATAAAGTGGCTAAACTGCAGTTGAATGTACTATGCAGCAGGGTTCGCAGAGTTCTAAATTAGTCGAACGAATCAAATTCTGTTGAAATGTTCTATAGTATAAAAGTAAACCAATGAAATCAAATTAATATATTCGCAATAAGCCCCTTTTATTATTTTCACCGCATATACAATATATTCTAATCGATTATCGTCTAAAAGAAATTTCTATTGGAAATTTGCTGCAGCCTTGCAGTGTGAATGTTGAGGTTGATGATTCTACTAGTTACAGTTATAAGTTTGGTCGAAAGACGAGAATTATATTTTTTTAATCGACTTTTATTTTCCTTCCTAAAAAACCCCCATTATAAAAAAAAACATTTTTTTAGTGAGTTTTCAAAAAAAAATTCGAAAAACGTTTTCTTAGAAAACGTTTTTGTTAATGTTTTGTTAATGTTTTTTCATTTCTGTAGGTTTCCAGTGACAGTGATTTTGAATACTAGATTTTTTGGTAAGATTTTGATGTCATTTTCGAAAACCTTTTTAAAAAACGTATTATTGTTATTAATTCTATTACCATAATAAATATTTATTTATGATGTAAATACCAAATCAAAATTTCAGTAACTATGTTGTTTAACCAACTATACTGTATATACGTAATTGTACGTTCACTACATCTACTAATTCCATAAATTAAACATACATTTCTTCGAGTTCCATGAAATTCAAATATAAAAAAATTTAGTAATTGAAATATCAAAAGTACCTTAGTTTCTTGAAGAGATAAACCAATTTGATTTAGTAATTACCAAAGTGAATGTTAATAAGGGAAAGGTGATAAGCTGGTATACTAATCAAAATTTCTGTGAACCTGTCATTTTATTATTGATAAAGTGACAAATTTATAGAAATTAATATCTGTTCAATTGTTCTGTTGTTCTGTTGTAATATCTGTATCAGCGTGTGGTGCTAAATTTTCCATAGGAAAACTATCATTCTGTTCTCAAAGGATAGATGCAAACACCTATTATTTATCATAAGGTAAAAAATAAATATAGTTAAATATCTCACATAAAGTAATTTTCTGATAATCCGATCCTATCACCTCATGTAATGACCACGTCTCAATATTCGTCTCATCAGAAGAATATTATGATACTTAGGAGATTGAGCATGGGGATAATTACTTTGATTATTCAGAAGACCAAATTGCCTGGATTATGTTTCTTTATTTGAATTCTTCATGTAGAAATTACTTGCATTATTACCACTGGCCACTGTATACGGTACCTCAAAAATAGTATCCCATGACCTTTACAATCTTAATTCCATAATCTGACTTTTGTACATTTAAAATAAGAAAAAATGTTTTTTATACCGGGGGATATCCACTCAATATAAAAGGTAAACCTCTATTTGTCACCCTTAAATAACACATAGGATACCAATATCTCCTGGTATGAAATATGAATTAAAAATATTCTTAAAATAATTGGGCCATCCTTCCAAATTGCTGTAAAAAAACCACATTTGATTTACAGAATAAGGACTCCATAAACAGTACTCCCACATTCAGTAGTACAGTATATTCTCCGAAAATAATACACACAGGGCCCACGGTACTATATGCAGTGGGCCAGTGGCAAACGGTGTGGCGTAGTAATTTTCCGTAGTGATCCGCGCGTGGCCACATTTTTTTTCGGAAGCTATGTTACCGGGTACATCTGGAACATCGATCTAGGTATCTGCATCCGAGATGGATGGTATGTCATTTATGTCATTAATGCATGACGATCTTTTTTTTTTTTTTAAATAAAAAATATAATTATCTAATCATCGCTGCAATTCAAATCGATAAATATCAAATTAGGCTGTCAATTTGAAATGGAAGTTGACAATAATCCTTCAAAAAGACGTGGAATAGCTCCAGTTAAAGCAGAGTAATTTTCAGATTATTATGTAAAAATTGTTTTTAAATGTAAAAGCACCATTAACACCATTAACTAACATAACTCAATAGATTTATTATCAATATACAAGAAAGTTGTGAACCTGTTTTTGGTGACGAAGAAGCGGGTGATAATTCTAAAAATAAAGTAAAAAATAACGATGATCTAACTTTAACTTTTGACATTCATTATGGAGTCATCAAAGAAAAAGCCTCGAGTTACAAGGAAACGAGGACGAAATAAAGAACAAGCAAAAAATACGTTTGCTGAACCAATTCGCGTTAGTATTTTAACGTTATTTTTGACTTCTTATGTTTGTACTTATAATCTCTTATTTTATGTTTTGTAGTTGTGTCATAAAATCTCTTTGGGCGAACAATGTGACTATGAATTGTAAGTTCAGATAATTGTAAAAAATAATTTGGTATCATTCAAAAATCATCTTTATATACATAACTTTTTTTTTTTAGTTGTAAATTCAGTCATGATCTACAAGAATATTTAAAAGTCAAGGGTGAAGATTTAGGTGATAGATGCACTAACTTTGAGAAATTTGGAAAGTATGTATTTGTTATTAAAATTTAAATTATTAATTATCTTCTAAAGTATTATTTGATCCACGCTAATTTCATTTAATATTTAAAGATGTCGATTTGGATATAGATGTCGTTATTTAAAAGCTCATTTGTCACCTGATGGCAAATTAATTGTGAATGAAGAAGTAAGATATTAATTTAAGTCTATTTAGGATAAGGGGATTAGGGTAAAGGATTAGATTAATCAAAATATGCTTTTTTAGCTTGCATCTTCTGGAATATTTGTTGAGGAAAAAAACAATCAATCTATTCAAGTCCAAAAAAAACTTAGGACACATTTGGTATTGTTGATAATATTTTATTATCTCATTTGTAAACCCATTTTTATTTCATGTTCACTAACTTTTTTGTTAATACAGTATAAATTTCCTAGAGCTGATGCATATCTTGTAGAGATGCAGCAGGAAATTGAAAATCAAAGAGAATTAGAGAAAGCAAATAGATTAGCAAAATTAAATTCTGATAACAAACTCAACAAACCATCAGAAGAGAACCAGGACGATACCGTTACTAATGAAGAATCATCAGAGCAACTAGATAAAAATGAAGTTAATGAAATGAATGAAAACTTTATATTGAAAGTTGAGGAAGAATCTGATGAAAATTCTGAATCAAATACTGAAAATGCAGATGCAAGAAAAAGGATAAAATTAAAAAATGATGATTATAAGATAAATTCTGATAACAAACTTAACAAACCATCAGAAGAGAGCCAGGACGATAACGTTACTAATGAAGAATCATCAGAGCAACTAGTTAAAAATGAAGTTAATGATATGAATGAAGACTTTGTATTGAAAGGTGAGAATTCTGAATCAAATACTGAAAGTGCAGATGCAAGAAAAAGGATAAAATTAGAAAATGGTGATTATAAGAACGAGGAAAAAGTAAAACTTGAAGAAGAAATAGAACTAAAATCAAGAGATAATGTTAAGGTAGAAGAATTCATAGATACTCCAGATGTTCCATTGCGCATTCATGAAAAGAAAAAGGTGATCTATTGTCATATTTTATTTTTTTATGTATTTACAAAATTATTATAATAATCATTTATTTACAAATTTAATCAAACAAGATAACATTTAAGAATAAGTTATATCTAGCACCTCTTACCACAGTTGGAAATTTACCTTTCCGACGTATTTGTAAGGAATTTGGAGCTGATATAACTTGTGGGGAAATGGCTATGGCAACTAATTTATTACAAGGACAGCAAAGTGAATGGGCTTTATTGAAGAGACACATTAGTGAAGATTGTTTTGGTGTACAAATTTGTGGTGCAAAAGCTGAACATCTTGTAAAATGCGCTGAGATGTTAAATAATGAAATTGAAGCTGATTTTATTGATGTAAATTTGGGCTGTCCTATAGATCTGGTCTTTAATAAGGTTAGAAATTGGATAGATAAGGTGAAATTTTGTTTGAAGAATGTGATCTGATGGAATTATATAAATATATATAGGGAGGCGGAAGTAAACTATTAATGCATGATGGTAGGTTGGGAAAAATTCTTAAGGGAATGAATAAGGTAAAAGAATAATTACTATTAATTAAATTTTTTTTCATTATTTTTTTTTTAATTATATAATTAACTGTCAATTTCCTCTTCTCATATTACATTATGATTAGGTTATGGATGTTCCTGTAACGGTTAAATTGCGTACGGGAATTTTAGATAATATACCACTTGCTGCTAAATTAGTTCCTAAATTTCAGAATTGGGTATTTATATATTATAACTTATAACTATTTATCGCATAAATTCTTTATGATTTTACATTGATGACCTTTAATTATAGGGAGTTGAATTGGCCACGGTTTGTTATAATCTATCTCTATATAGTTATTTAATTACGCCATTAAAATGTTTATTTAAAGAATTTTACCTTAAATGTATAGTTACATGGTCGTTCACGTCAACAAAGATACACAAAACTTGCCGATTGGAAATATATTTCTGAAGTCTCATTCAAGACGAATGGAATGTGTTTCTTTGGTAATCTCATTTGATCAATTTATTTTTATTTTTTTTATATAGATATTGGAACTTTTTACAATAAAATAATATTATAATAGGTAATGGCGATGTGTTGGGATACGAAGATTATTATCGTCACATTGAAAACGATCATGTTGATGGAGTTATGATTGGACGCGGAGCTTTGGTATAATTGGTTTTTGTCTTTTTAAACCTGCAAATTATCGACCTTGGATATTTGATGAAATCAAATCTAAACGACATTATGATATTTCATCAAAAGAAAGATTTGATATATTAAAAAGGTTTTGTGATTATGGAATGGAACATTGGGGTTCTGATACAATCGTTAGTTGAAATATTTTAAATATCTTTCAATTATTTGTTCAAGTTGTAATTACTTATTATTCCTTAATTTCATAGGGAATAAACCAAACTAGAAGATTTTTATGTGAATGGATGAGTTTTTTATATAGGTAGATTTTTGACTCGGATTTGATTAACTTATTCATGACTATTTTGTTTATTAATCTGAATTATCTAAATTATTAGATACATTCCCGTTGGATTGCTTGAAGTATTGCCACAACGTATAAATGAGCGGCCACCCGCTTTTCGTGGTAGAGATGAATTAGAAACATTAATGGCAAGTCCAAATAGTAAAGATTGGGTTAAAATTAGGTAAGATTTTATCTTTTTCTTTTCAATCAGATTTTATTAGCTTTATTGTTTATATATGTTTTTTTTCAGTGAAATGTTATTAGGACCCGCTCCTGATAGTTTTGTATTTGTGCCAAAACATGCTTCAAATTCATATGAAGGCTAATAGTATTTATCCATCCTTCAATTGATAAGATTTGTCATAAAATCGTGTTAATATTATTTATCAATACCTATATCTATTTAATTTTCTTTCTTACCTAGATAGTTTATTTTAATTTGTCAATTTATTCAACACGACTAAATGAGTAATCACAATAAAATACATAAATTTTTTCATCAAGTAAATAAGGCTAATAATAATTGCTGAGCGAACACAAATAACGTAATTAGTAAGTAGATTTATCATGCAGATCTGCAGAGGTTAAAAAAACACGAATTCAAATTCTTTTCTATGACAACTACCCAGCCCTTTATCACTTTTTTTTTTGGATTTAAAAAATCTTTTTTTTTTAAGTTCTTACAATGATGGGTAACGAGGATAGTTTCGATGAAGACCAAATAGAATGGGTTTCTGGTATTTTTATTTTTTTTCTTTTTTGAGTTAAATACTCAAAAACATGTATAAAATAAACGAAGGGAAAAAAGTAACCAAAGGTTCAACTCCGAAAAGTTCACGCAAAATTGTAAGACATACAAATTCTTTAGAAATACCTTTAAAACAAATCCATTTCAACAGTTCAACGAGCCAATGCATTAATGCTTCCGCTGAAGAAGATTTGGCGTTGTTTTTGGACGACAAAACAGAAGTTTCGATTTTTCTTAACAATATGAAGGATGAAGTATCATTTGGAATAAGAGATGTTGAGTCATATAGAATTACCCGGGATAATTCTATAATCTTTAAACTTAAGCCTCGGTTTAATAAATCTGTACATCCAAAGGGGTTTTCGTTTAGAAGTAATTGTGTTCCGAGGAACATTGATCCAACTGGTGGAAAATTAAACGGTATAACTTACATCAACTTTAAATCGAGTATTCCTATCGAACGAAATGATTTTGATTTAATAGACGGATGGATCAGAGCAATGATCAATAGATCAAAGAACAATAATCAAGTAAATGATTTTTTTTATTATATAAACTTTTATATTTTACATACTTATTCATACTTATTTATATCTTATCTTTATAATAATTATCTTGGAAGGGTGAATCTCGAAGAATGAGAAATAATGATTTTAGACCTTTTAATAGAGACAATAGAGATAATAGGGACAGTAGGGACAGTAGGGATAATAGGAACAGAGTACCTCCAATTGCTAGAGTACAAAATAGTCCTCCAAGAGGTTATGTAAAATCGGATGATTCGCTTGATATATTACCTATTAACTATGATAATGCAATGAAAAAACGAGAGGTATAATATTGATAATGTTAACTATAATATCATTATTGTTAAAATATCTAAAAAAAATTTTTATATTTAATTTTTTTAGTTGTATATCACTTGTATATACCCTACTCAAAAACGTGCGATTATCTATTCATCTGATGGAATTTTCAATCACTTCCAATTTCATATCAGACAACGATTTGGTTGGAAATGGGAAAGAATGTGGTATAAAAATAAGAGTGGAAGTTGGAGTATTCTAAATAATGAAGATGTTTGGGCGTCCGTAAAAAAGCAGGTTATGAATAAAACGATTCCCAGAATTGAGGTTTATATGAGATAATCCAATATTTTTTTTTAGAGTAAATGTATATTAGTTAAAAAAATGTCTCTGTAATTATCCGATGAATAAAGATTTTTTTTTAACAAAAAAAAATTAAGAAAAAAAAGATTATTTTTAATTAATCAACTAAATAACTTATAGTTAGCAATATGGTGTAACACAAGGATGCTGAATTATTTAAATACATTTCGGATCAGTCGGATTTTTGGTTATTCTTGTGGCAGAAACTTATAAACTGATAAACAATTGGTTGAAGATGCTTGAAATAATCGAGAAAGTAGACCTTTGATTGGATAAAAGATGGTTAAAGCTTTGTTGGCTGAAAGTTCATGATAAAAAAAATTATGATCATTCATAGCGATTAGTGGCAAATTTTATTCATCATTTTACAATTATCGAATCTATTTCAAGTATTTCAAATGAAATAATGAGTAGGGCATTAAGATCCGAAATTTTAGAAAAATTTAGGAAATGTTTCGTTTTGCTTGATGTAAAGAATTGAAATGGCAAATAAAAATTTTAATCATTCTTTTTTTAATGCATATTATTTACATAACTCGATTAATTCTTTTTACATGAATTGTATATGTATAATTCACAAATTTTTAGCATCAATTTATTGAGACTTTACGTGTTAAAAAAAAATATTTAATCATATAAAAAATCACAAAAATGAAATTATGGCTTCATATAAATCTCAATCCTAATAAAACCCTTTTCGATCAATCTTTCGTTTATAGCAAATTGCCAATCCTTCTCATTAATTAATTTATCCCAATAACCATTGCTTGATTTATACCAGAGAAAACGCCATTCATGTCTCTTTCCAAATCTACTTTTAAGTTGCATTTGAAGATAATATAATGAACCATCAATTGGATAAAACATGGCATATTTTCGCGTTGGGAAAGTAGCCGTCATAAGATTATTATTAATACAACATATACATATATATATAGCTTACCTTCTCCGGTTCTTTTGGCTTTTTATAAACATTACCATTTTCGTAGAGTAAATTTTTTCTATTAAAATGGTTCATTCCATCACTAGGGATATATTCATTATGCTGAACTTTGCTCGTTTGATGATGTCGTCCATTCACATGTTTTTGTCGACGGCTTTGTGAATTCCAATCTAAATCAATTTCACGTCCATGATCAAATTTATTGCTTTTAGTAAAGCTTAAATTGTTTTTTGTCTTGATCCTGTGAAAGACTTTAGTAGTAACTTTATGATTTATTTGTTGAGTAACAGTCGTGCAAGACCTAGCTTCTTCAGTGGACAATTTCTGAAATAACAATTTTTTCAGAAAATTTGTGACTAAATTGAAATTCCATAATCTATAAATTCAGAATTTAAAAAAAAAAATATTATTTTTCTTTTTATGATTTACCATATTTTGAATTCTCTTTAATCTTGATGCATTATCAATCTGTCTCATTTCAAATTTAATCTTTTTCAAAAATCCAAAATCAGAAGCATGTAAAGCTTTTACAACCATTCTCTCACAAAAAGCAAATTTCCCTTTTGTCGGATCTTCTTCCAATTTTATAGGTGAAGATACATAAGGAAAACCCTCTGGATGTTTTGTTTTCTTTGAAAATTTTGAAAATATATGTATATATATGATAGGTAAAAAAAAAATTTACAATTTTCACGCATTCACGTTTAAACCTAATCTCCATCATTTTTTCATCTTTAATGGTACAACCCAAAATTTGATGATATGGTATCAATACTTCATATTTCATTTCATCATAACAAATAGAAAATCTTAGTGTAATTGGATTAAAAATAAGAGCCATTTGATTCGTATCATCTGCAAGTATTTCTGGAGAAAACCGAAATTTTGAACCAAAAAATTTGATCTTTCTTAATTGTGCACGTATATAATCATCATCCGCATATTTACTCACAAGTTCAGAAAGTTGTGGTGATTGATCTTTTTTTTATATACATATTTTTTTTATAAAAAAAAAAAAAATAATTCATTTTAATATAATGTTTACAGGTATACATATAGTTTATAAATCTTACATGGTGTAGGACTAGGATCACGGATAACCCATTCAATATCATCATCATCATTAACTTGCGAATTTTTCATACTTGAAAAGGAAGAATCTTTACAGAATATTTATTTTATTTTTATGATCAAAACGTATCAGTAAATTGTAAATATCATTTTAAAAAAATTTTTTTTTTTCGTAATACAAATTACCTGCTCCGTAAACAATATTAGCCTGATTTGATTTATTGATTATTTCATCCATAATGAACGTAAAAGACGAAAAACTTTCGTGTTTACGAAGAAGAAAATTGAAAGATTTTTTTTTTTTTTTTAGCACAGATCAATATTTGTTATGATGAGTGGTTTCTTGAAATTAAGTACCGTAATTTGACCTTTAATAATCATTATAAAAATATAATGAATATTACAAAAAAACTCATTATTCACATCTAAACTTATTAATTAATTAATTACATACTGTAAATGGTAAACTATAGTAAAAAAAAATCGATATCGTTAAAACGAAAATTTTTTTTTATTCCATAATATTTCGGGGAAAAAAGGTCCAATATTATACAAGTTTTACTTACATATTGAGATCTCTCTTTTTGATACTCTTTTTGATAGATAATTAAAACGTGTTAAAACAAAGCTAACCTTATAATACAAGTATAAAAGGGGAATCATATTGTAATTATTGTATTGTATACGATACTATTTATAAACTGTTCTTAATTAGTACAATTATCAATAATTATTTTTTTAACTATGGAATCAAAAGATCAAAATTTGATGTCAAGATTTGGCTAAAGGAAATCTATTTATTATCTCTCAATTATTTCATTTCAATAAAAGAATAACTATTTGCATTTTCAATATTTTTATCACGTTCAAGTCGTTCAAACTTTTGAAAGAAATTACATAATTTCATCATAATATTATAATGAACACGACAAGGTACAGACTTATTCGAAATAAATTTCTTTATAAAATCCTTAAAATAACGAAAAGAAATTGATTGTGATTGTGATAAATTAATTGAAATAAAATCATTATTAACATAATTTACGAAACATGTATTATTTAAACAATATGGAAGTTTTTTATATGATCTAGAAATCATAAGAAATTCGGACCATAAAAGATGATAATCCAAATATTTTTCGAGAAGCAAAGATCTTGTATTAGTTGAAAGTTTTTGGAAAAGTTCTTCATTCTTCGATTTACAATTAGGTAAATCATCTAAGATTAATTTTGATGTTTCCTTATAAACTTTCTTGAATCGATATTGATCTGCCAAAATTATAGAAAAAAGAGGATCTTCAACAAAATGAAGTTCTAAAAAAGTTTCGACAGCTTTAAGTACTATATCAACTTCATATTTATCACCAAGTCGAGAAATTTCCTCTATACAATTCCAAGTAATTTCGAAATTTTTATCATGATATATAAAAGAAATAAGCTCTTCAAATGGTTTAATGGAATTTTCTTCAAGTTTTATAGTGGGTAAATTTTCATTTGAAGATGGTTTTGCGTAAGCAAGCATATCTTGAAATATTTTTGAAGAAATTGATAATACAATTTTGTGTAAACGAAATACGGCATCTTGAACTATTATTAAAAGATCTCCATCTTCATAGTAATGAACAGAATTTTTTTGTGACATAATACGTATTTAGAAAAAAATTTGGTTTTTTTTTCGAGAGGGAGAAAAAAAAAATATTTATTATTTCTGTCATTGGAATTTCATGATTTTCATGATGTAATTAACCAATACTTTTTTGTATACACCCTTATTATAGAATGTAACGTATACGTAGTTTCATATTCGATGTTCACCATTGTAAAATCATCTGTTTCCGATTTTTACCCTCAAAAGATTGTTTATATTTTAACTTTATATGGAATTAAGGTTTCTATTTGATTTCCATTTCAAGACTAAATCGTAAAATATTATGATATTATGATGTCAAATTGTCAATTAATGGTAGAATCTTGAAGACTTGCGTCAGCATTATTCAAGTTGAATTCTAAACGACCCACAGAAAGATACCATTCGAACATAATGATACTATTGGGTAAAGTTTTGATGGCAAATTCCAACCTGACACCGCTGGATATTTTGTACCATTGATTGTAAAAGCGTAAGTTCTATCTAAATGAACAGTAATTTTTGTACCGTCATTTCTAAATGACGGACAATAGATTGAACTATTAGAATTACATCTGCTAGAGCCACCTAACATACATTAGATTGACCTGATGCCCGATATTCATAATTAAAATTTTCTGATGTACATACTTCGATTACAATAGAACTACATGCTTTCTCGATAATGACATCCCATTCAAAAATACCCTTATTTAGTTTATTGTCCAATATTATCTTAGCTTTAACACTTTGATTTTCACAACCATTTGGTGCACGCACAACCTTTTCCATCATCCTCAATAATAAGTTTTGATCCGCATGCTGATTCTTCTCAAACATAATTAAATTGCAATTCCACGAATTCTATTTGAACCTGTACTATTTCTTGCTATTTGTCGATAAATATTTAAAATTAATTTTGATGGAATAATTTCTAATGGATCAATGATATCTGCCAAAATTTGTTCTTTGATATGACTAAAATCAATAAATTTAAGGCTCCAATTCTTTAACAATTTTTTGACGTTTGGTAATAAATTTATTTTCTATTTGTAGTAAATTCTCTAACTGTTTTAATGTGAGTAATTGTTCCAAAGAGTTCCATATGCATCATTAGAAACTTGTTTGCATCTAGAATAGCATTGTATCGAAAAACTTCGTAGAAAAAGGTTTTTCTT
This sequence comes from Rhizophagus prolifer, assembly GCA_019425655.1. NCBI lineage: Eukaryota > Fungi > Glomeromycota > Glomeromycetes > Glomerales > Glomeraceae > Rhizophagus > Rhizophagus prolifer. Next base: position 13,232 of record NQWY01009279.1, read on the forward strand.
TTTCATGTGTATAAGAAAAAAGATATTGAAGTGCTGGTTTGGATAATCGACCAAATTCAATAGTATTTAATGATATAATTGCTACTGATTCGACTAATAAATTTAAAAGAATATTGTCTTCTGATAATGGAATTGTATCCACAGCTTTAGATAATAATTCCGGTGAATAATATTCTGTGTAATTCTTTTTTTAAAGTATTTTTTTAAGACTTTTCATGATAAAACTTGGTCTGGTAATTGAAATATAAAGTTTCAACTGTATTATCCTTTGTCAAAGATTCTAATTTAATTGATCCTGTATAAATGTATTCTAATATAATTTCCATTCCAGAAGAATAAATTTTCGGAAAAGAAATTTGATTTTCATCTTTTCATCCCATTATAAAGTAATCTATCAAAAATTTCAGATCTTGCCGCCAAAATTGCTCTAGATCCATACAATTTTTTTTCATCCTCACGTAAAATTTCTATATCGATATATTTTGGATTATTTATCAACAATCTTAAATCTTGTTCTAATGATAACCTCTCTTCATTTTTTGAGATTTTTTCTCTTCCTAATTTCTTTTAGAAAATAGATCGCCATATTTATATAACTAGCCCAGTCGCACCGACAAAAATATCGCAGTCGCGTGATTGCGATTTATTCTTCACTTCTATCACTCCCCCTCTCTGGTATTTGTCACCGGACGCTTTCACGTGTTAGTGCATAACGCCGTAATGTGGGCCAAAAATCACGTGACTGCGAAAATTTTTGTGGCAGAGACCCGGATTTATTCCGATATCAAATCGCAAATTTTTATCACGATAACGCGAAAAATTCCGATTTTATTCCGATAAAAAATTACCAATTATAGTAAGTAACATTTGATAATTCTAGCCGGCTTACATCTTAATGCAGGCTGGCTTAGGTTACGACAATAATTTTAGCCAAAAATGATTGAAATGATCAGCAATTTACCAGTTACCATGGAATTTTTCCAAATTCTATCACGATAAAGTCAATAAAATCTGCAATAATGATTGGCTATTTATCACGTGTTGGAATATAATTGTAAAAATTCCATTTATTCCATTATACGCATTATACGGCAAAATTTCCATTTTATTCATTTATTATAAAAATGGAATTTTCCCGGGTCTCTGGACTCACGAAAAATCTTACGTTAATATTGATCACGTGATATCATAAAGTAATATAACCGATTTAGTGGACCTGATAGTATCGTACACTGGCGTCTTAGAATTTATGTGTTACTATGGTTTCCCACGTTAACAATATGTTTTATATCCATGCATTATATCCAGAGAAACAGTAAGCTATATACGATCATTCATTATCTGTCATATATTCCCTTAAACACATTTCGTTTTGTTGTGAAGTGAGAAGAGAGGAATCATCAAGAGAATTTGAATTATTCTTGGAATTTCCCTTAGGTCGTCCCCGGCTTGCTGGATGCATTGCTTTTTTATGTTTTGTCAAATAAGCAAGAGTCGGAAAGTATATGTTGCACACTGAGCAACAAAGGCGCGAATAGGTTGTTTGATCAAGCAACGGGCAATGTGAATCATACTCAGGAATTTTCAAGAGGTCATAATACTTAAGGAGATGTATGGGATTTGTGAAATGTTCATCTTTAGCTTTCGTAATTGGGGACAAAAAACAATTATTCAAGAGAAGAAGTTCTGTAGCCCTATGAAAAAAGAATATCCGGAAATTGTCAACGAAAATGTCCGGGTATTCTTGAAAATATCCGAAATATGTCCGTTTTTTGACCTAAAAAATGATCAAATCTACTGTCCGGATTTTTTTCTAATCATTGAGATGTCCGGAATTTATATGGATTTATTGCTGATGAATTTATTCAACTTGGGATATGTCCGGAATTTATATGATTTCTGCTGGATTCCTTGCTGATGTGTCCGGAATTGACTAGAAGATTTTTTTTAATACAGAAATATCCATTTTTATAATACAGAAATGTCCGGATAATGTCTGAAAGAATTTTTAATGAAATTTTGACTGAAATATGACAAATTCTGGACAAATTCCGGACAATATATATAGTAGTTCTGAATTCTGAACTAACAGATTCAGATTTAATATAACAACAATAAAATAAACTCGAACATGTTTTCCTATTATTAATATAACTAGAATATGCGGTTTGCGGGGACTTCAGTTAGTAACTA
>NQWY01009290.1:0-10162 GCA_019425655.1 Rhizophagus prolifer
ATGATGGAAATCTCCAGTTCGATGTCGTGTCGTCGGATCCAATAAACAAAGAATGTTGGAACAGACTCACTCGCATAGTTGTCAAACACGAAGAACATTCTGGCAACTACGTTCATCCCAATATCAATTTATTCGATCGACACATTCGTGCTCGGTACAATTGTCGTTCATTAGCCAGATTCAAAGAACGCCATGAATGGTATGAAAAACTCTCCGATATCAGACAAGGCATTACACCGATTATCGTCGATAACGTCTCCCATAATCACATCAATAATACTTTCGAGATTGACTATAAAGATCTATCCTTACTATCGCAAGCTGATGTTGATTCAACTGAACCGACAAATTCAAGTTATACCATTTTCACATTTCCTACATCTGACAGATTGTACATGTAGCAAATTTTTTTTCTCATTCCTATTTTTGATGTTCTACAACTGACTAGCCAAAGCTTAATGTTTAAAACATCATCGATGCAGGCAATTCCATTCGTGGGGTTTCTTTAATACGTGTTAGCGATAGTTTTTTACAGAACATCTTTGACTTATCTGTCCCAGAATTTTGTTTGTATCTAAAGAGGGTCCTGTTGTAAAATAAAAATAAAAAAAAAGATATAAAGTAGATGCTATTTCTTCGCTTGCTTTCGATAACAATTCTATTTTTCTGCACTTAGACGAGAAAAACGGCTTATGTTGTCAAAAAAACTAGGAGGTTTGACAGTTTTTCCAAAATTGATTTATCATTCTTTAGGTGCTCTTCCTATTTCTGTAAAATATTCTTTAATAAAATTTTGAAGTCTCTTTAAAAAATGAATGAAAAAACTGTATTGTAATAAAAATTCTTCATTTATAAACTCTTTCACATTTTTAAATACCAAATACATAGATATTACATTTTGAAAATTATAAAGTGATCAGCAGAAAGAGTTTTCCTACTTTATGAATACCCAAAATGTATTTTATACATGATTCAAAATAAGGTATAATTCTGCGCCGCTACCCGTCCTATAATTCTGGTAAATGATCTGCAGTTTTGGCAAAAGGTTCTTGATCAACAATTTCGATAAACTTGGTCGGAATTTTCAAATTTTGCAGATCTTTTATATGACACAGTATTTATAATAGCTAACGTTGTCAAGCAAAAAATTACAGAATCATTTAATTTTTAATAGACCAATTATAATAAACTAAATTATGAACTTTCTCATACATATAATTCTGATCCTAATATGAAAAAAGTAAATGAACATCAAATCCTGTTTGTTCGATGCAATAAAGCAAAAAAAAAGTCGACTTTATTTTCAATTCTGTTGCCATATCAATAAAGAGTTTTTTCGCTAAAAGTTATTACGTTTTTCTACCCTTTCTTTTTCTCTCGTTAAATAATCATGAAAATATTTCTTATGCACCCTTCATCTTGAAGGAATTATAAAACATAATACGAAGAAATAATTATATTATATATCCCAATTTATAACAGCTAATATAGTATGACAATAGAAACTACTTATTTTGATCTAAAGAAACGAGATTTGTAGATATTACAAAATATTAGAATGAATAGCAAAGCCTTAAAGTTCAATATAATAAAAATTAGCTCACCATTGTCCACAATATCCAGTTGAGAAACATTAATTTGTAAAGATAATGACGCTACTAAAAAAATAAAATATCTCGTCAGTATTTTTTTTAATTATTTTTAATATTTTTTACAATAAATCAATACCTGATGATCTCGATCTCGTATTAATTATATTATAATTAGCATTAGAATTTTTCGGTTCGGCAAGATTATTATAATTGATATTCAACTTGGAAACATCAATTTGTAAAGATAATGATGCTATTTAATAAATGATATTTTATTAGCATTTATTATAATTACATTAAAATAATTTTTTTATTAAACGTACCTGAAGATTTAATGCTAATTATATTATCATTACTTTCATAATAATCATTAAAATTTTTTGGTTCTGGAAGATTATCAAAATTAAGTAATCTACTCGTATAAACAGCTTCAGAATGTGTTTCATATAATATTCCTACTAGTAGTAGTTGGTAATTTAGTATTTTTAAATAATTTTGTCACGTTATTATCACGCCAATTGCGTAAAATTTCTTCAATTTCTTCTGCTGTTGGTCGATTCAATGGATTTGCGTCTAAGCACTTTTTAATTAAATGCACAACTAATCGTGGCACTTTAATATTGAACCTTGGTCTAAGCCCTTGACAAATTTTTATTGCTAAATTTTCATCATGGCTTACATCATGATATGGAGGTAACCCAGAAATTACTTCATGCATAATTATACCAAAACTGTAAATATCTGCAGCTTTTGTATAATTTTTACCTCGTAAAATTTCAGGAGCAATATAAGGCAAAACACCATATGTACTGTTTATTATATTTTCCGATGTATTGTAATCTGCAGGTTTGCACAGTCCCATATCAGTTATTTTTATATAGTTGGACACCAGTATGTTGCCAATATGAAAATCCCGATGAACTAATCCATTTTTATGTATAGACACAAGTCCAGATGCAGTGTAATATAAATGAAGAAGTTTATCATCCCAACTTAATTTATTACAATTTGTATCTAAATATTTACGTAAACTTCCTTCCTTTGCATATTCCAAAACCATCATATAGTTCTGCGTTTTTGGATCTTGAGTTATTCCATAAAAATTAATTATGGAAAAAGAATTTCCTATTTTATTATGCAAAGTAATCTAATTATAAAGTAAATGTTAATAAAATTACAAGAATTAAATTTCAAAAATTCTTAAATTATTATACCTCATTAATAAATTCTAATGTAATATTTCTTGAATTATTTAAACTTTTTAGCGCCACAAATTTATCGTGTTGACCATTTATTACCCACTCTGCGCTATACACTTTGCCAAACCCACCTCTCGCAATGAATTCAATATTACAAAATTCATTATAAGGTATCCATTTTAATACGTTTCTCATATTATTATCTTTATGAGCTGACAATTGAACATCTTGAATAAATTTATCAATATGTTTATTACCGCTAGTCCAATTTTTAAAATCTCGTTTAAAATCCATTGCTTTACATATGCATTTACATTTTTCACATGCATCATTACAAATCATCATATAATTCTTTGTTTCTGGATCTTGAGTTATTCCGTACACTTCATAATGTTCTGTAACCTACACCTCATTTATGTATTCTCGCGTAATAATATTTGAATTATCTAGACTTTTTAGAAATACAACCATATTTTTTTCTTTTTTTTTCCAAGTTTTATTATTATGATGATCCCATTTATCTAAACATCCATCAATCCAATTTGCTTTATACACTTTACCATACTTGCTTTCTGTATTATATTTGACATTACAAAATCTATCATAAGGTACCCATTCTAATATTTTTTTAAATACTGATGCATATTTATTATGTACTGATAATTGAGTATCTCGGATAAGTTTATCAATATGTTTATTACCACTAGTCCAATTTTCAAAATTTTGTTGAAAATGTATTGCATTACATATACTGTTACACTTTTCGCATATTTCACTCAAAACTGCCATATAAGTTTTTGTCTTTGGATCTTGAGTTATCCCATAAAATTTATGAGGTACTGTAATCTACAAAATATAATACAATATTAAAATTAAAATTTCAAAAACTTTATTATAATACAAATTTATAATACTACCTCATTAAGTTCCAGCGTAATATTTTTCAAATTATTTAACCTTTTCAGAAATACAAACATGTTCGGATTTTCTCTTATCCAATTATTATTGTACCAATATTTTATATTTCCATCAATCCAATTTGCTCTATACATTTTTCCAAACTTGCCTTTTGCAATATATTTAGAATCATAGAATCTATCATAAGGTATCCATTCTAATGAATTCCTTAAATGATCAACATGTGCTAATAGCTGTGTATTTTGAATATATTTGTCAATATCGTTATTACCGCTAGTCCAATTTTCAAAATTTTGCTGATAATGTATCGTGTTACATATAATGTTACATCTTTCACATATTTCATTCAAAACTACCATATAGTTTTTTGTTTTTGGATCTTGAGTTATTCCATAAATCTCATGAGATACTATAATCTAAAATTTATAATAAATACATGAATAAAAAATTTTCAAAAATTCAATAATAAATTTAACATACCTTCATTATGGATTCTGATGCAGCATTATATAGATCATCTAAACTTTTTAGAAATACAAACATCATTCTTTGATACTTGCTTTTTCTTTTATCACAATAATCCCATTCTTTATATTCTTTAATCCAATTTGCTTTATACATTTTTTTAAAGCCGCCTTCTGTAATATATTTAATATCACAAAATTTATTATAAGGTATCCATCCTAATTTTTTTTTAAATATTGATTCAAATTTATTATGTACTGCTAGATGGATAAATTTATCATTGGCCTTAAAATGGTTTATGTTATTTTTAATATCAGTAATATCATGATTATTTAGTCTCAAATCCATTGAAACTTTTACGTCTATTAACATATAATTAAAAGAGTGTGAGAAATTAGTTTTGAATAATGAGGAAAAAAACTTTCACTCGAAGGGTGTATATTACTGTAGATTATTACATTGCGTAACAGTTAGTTAATAAACCCGAATAAGATATAAATAGAAAACAAAAGACCAGGGCCAAAATTAGATAACACCGCCTAGAATTATTCAAAAAGAGGAAAAATCTACATATTGTTATACTGTATCACCAGGAGTAATGCATGTCATTACGATAATCATTATTTCATATAAAATTAATTTTTTTACGCTGTTTGGTGAAAAAAACTTTTCTTAATTTCGATTTTTCACGTTTTTGTTTACTTGAGGCTTACCTATGATTGGATAATTAATTAATTATACAGAGTTCCTTTATGAAAATTTTTGGTAATTAATATTCAAATTTAGTAATTTAATAATTTTTTTAATATAGAAGCTTAATTAATCCTACCAAAAAATAAAATCAAGTTTTGGAATTCAAAAAATTTTACTTTCTGCCCAAACGGTTATATACGAACTTATGGAACTTCCATTTGTGAGAATCATCTGAAATTATTTGACTATATATATATATATACGAAATTGCATAAATCTAGTGATCATCACTATGCCAAGTAATCTCAGGCAAAATTTGTAATTTCTCCTAGACACTTTACGTTCGGAATGTGATGTTCGCGACGGATGCATTTTTAAATTAATAATTTTTTTGCCTATTTACAAATTTTATTCATTGCTCTTAATTTATTATCATAATGTATAACACATCATTTTACTTATTTTTATTTTTTTCTTATAAATGTCTTATTCATTGAACAATAATAAATTTCTATTACGATTGACAAATAATTGACATCACATGAAAATAGGTTCGGAAATTTCTATCAACTTTTCGAAAATTTCGAAATTCTTTCTGAATGATGAAACATTTCGACTTTGGATTTTGGTTTCGCCCACGACACTACATATTTTTTCCCTAGATTTAAAGACTTTATTATAAACTTTCTAGAACCATTCCTTTATATTTTTATAGTGCATTATAAATCTATAATTCTGGTAAAATGATCTGCAGTTCTGGTCACGGGGCTCTTGATCAACAATATCTATAACAGTAAACATAGCTCTTATAACAACGTTCGTTGTCAAGTAAATAATTGCAGAACGATAAGTTAAAAAATTAAAGCCTTTTTTATATTAAGATCAAAATTATATGCACGAGAAAGTTCATTATTTACCAAGTTACATATTTTAGTTAATTAGTTTGTTATTGCCATTTTTGACCAAATAGATACGATTCAATTAATTACAGAAAAGCAAAAAAGCCGCCTCCCTGTAGAATACAATTAGGCGTAGTGTAAAGAAAATAAAATCTTGAATAAAGTATAAGAAATATTTCAATTCTGATGCAATATCAACCGTAAAAAAGAGTTTTTATCGCTAAAAAACCATAACCTATTCTTTTTCTCACTTAATAGTCTCGTCTTGAAAAAAAACTTTCTCATATACCCTTCATTTTTATAAGAATAAAAAATGTTAAAACGTTATTTGATCCAAAATATTAAATTGAAAATTCTTTCAGCTTATGGAGATTAGTAATATTCAATAGAAATTATTTATGATTTGTCCTAGATTTTATCATTGCCTTTGGATTTGATCTAAAAAAAATCGGAAAAATTATATAAATTATAGGATTAAACATCACGTTAAAATGATAAAAATAAAGTTTAATAAAAAGTAAAAATTTACCATTCATTCTCCATATAAATATTTAATCGAGAAACATCAATTTGTAAAGATAATGACGCTGTTAACACCACCCAGTCCTTCGGATGATGTCAACTATGACTTAGGATACAGGGAGATACGAGGGGTGTACTATGTATCAAGTCCTAACACTAAAACAAAAACACAAAAATAAATGTATTCAATGGGAACGTATATGATTCCTTGTGTGTTTTAACGAGACGTTAACGTAATTTTACGTTGACCAGTTCGTTGAGTTAAATTTTGAAATGTGAAAATAGGATAGATAGGTCTTTATTGAATGAAGTACACCTACAAGAACCTACACTAAAACCTAATCTAAAAACACTATTTAAAGATCTCATTAAAACTTACTTTTCTCACTTCACTACTACCTATCCTATTTATAAAAAATAAATCACATATTGAGATATAAATCCTATAACAAATATAATTAATATAATAAATAAATAAAATATAAATAAGAAATAAAATATTACAAAATATAATACATATAAATAATAAATAAATTATAACAAATAAATGAAATATAAATTATAAAAAAAATTTGAGCGTCGGATTATAGAATTTACTGTAGAGTTTAAGTGTTTTTATTAATCAATACCTGAAGATTCCGTATCAGTTTTATGATTTGTTGGTTCGGGAAGATTATGATAATGATGCTATTTAATAAACAATATTATTAATATTTAATATAATCAATTGTTTTTTTAATTAGACATACTGTACCTGAAGATTCAATGCTAATTATATTATCACTCTGATTATAATAATCATCAGAATTTTTTGGTTCTGGAAGATTATCAAAACTAAGCAATCTACTTGTATAAATAGCTTCAGAATGTGTTTCATATGATAAGTCATCTATAACGCTAGTTGATAATTTAGTTTTTTTAACTGCTACATTATTATTACGCCAAGTTTGTAAAATTTCTTCAAGTTCTTCTGCTGTTGGTCGATTAAGTGGACTTGCGTCTAAGCATCTTTTAATTAAATTCACAACTACTTGTGGCACATAAATATTAAACCTTGGTCTGAGTCCTTTACAAATTCTTATTGCTAAATTTTCATCATGACTCACATCATGATATGGAGGCAATCCAGAAATTACTTCATACATAATTATACCAAAACTATAAATATCTGCAGCTTTAGTATAATCCTGTCCTCGTAAAATTTCAGGAGCAACATAAGGTAAAACACCATAGACGCTACTTTTTGATGTATTGTAATCTGCAGGTTTACATAGTCCCGTATCAGCTATTTTTGTGTAATTAGACACCAGTATATTTCCAATATGAAAATCCCGATGAATTAATCCATTTTTATGAATAGATACAAGTCCAGACGCAATATAATATAAATGCGTAAACTTATCACTCAAACTTAATTCATTATTAGTTCTATTTAGATAGCTTCGTAAACTTCCTTCCTTTGCATATTCCAAAACCATCATATAATCTTTTGTTTTTGGATCTTGAGTTATTCCATAAAAATAAATGGTATTTCTTATTTTCTTATGCATAGCAATCTACGTATAAAGTGAATGTTAATATAGACTAAAAAATAAATTTCCAAAATTTTAACTAAATAACAAAGTATTATACCTCATTCATAAATTCTAATGTAATATTTTTTGAATTATTTAAACTTTTTAGAGCCACAAATTTATCATGCTTACCATTTATTACCCACTCTGCATTATACACTTTGCCAAATCCACCCTTTGCAATGTATTTAATATTGCAAAATTCATCATAAGGTATCCATTTTAATACGTCCCTCGTATTGATATAATGAACTGACAATTGAATATCTTGAATAAATTTATCAATATCTTTATTACCACTAGTCCAATTTTTGAAATCATGTTTAAAAATTATTGATTTACATATGTATTTACATGTTCCACACACTTCATTCCAAATTACCATATAATTTTTTGTTTCTGGATCTTGAGTTATTCCATAAACTACATAATGTTTTGTAATCTACAAATATAAACATAGTAAAAATAATATTTCAAAGCCTTCAATATATTATATAAATATAAAAACAAACTAATAAATTTACTATACCTCACCTCACTCAGAAAGTCAAATGTGATGTTTTTTGAATCATCTAGGTTATTCAGATTTACAACCATATTTCCATTATATCTTTGTATATTGTCATTGAAATAACCTGCATATCCATCAATCCAATTTGCATTATATATTTTTCCAAATTCGTCCTTTTTAATTTTATATAATCTATTATAGGGTACCCACTCTATAATTTTAATTTCATTTGATCCTTTGGAACCATAATGGTGAACTGATTGCTGAGAAGATTGAATAAGTTTATCAATATAATTATTGCCACTAGTCCAATTTTTAAAATTTTGTTGAAAACGTATTGCACTACATGCATAATTACAATATTCACATATATCATTCAAAACCACCATATAGTTTCTTGTCTTTGGATCTTGAGTTATTCCATAAATTTTAGTGTATGCTGTAGTAATCTACAAATGCAATGTTAGCAAAAATTTAAATTTCCAAAAACTTGTAATATTTTCTAGATTATCTAAATTTTTTAGAATCACAAACATATTTTGTTTGTGTCTTTGCCAATTCCGATTCCAATTTATATCCATACATCCATCAATCCAATTTGCTCTATACCTTTCGCCATTTTCTAAATATATAATATCACAGAATCTATCATAAGGTATCCATTCTAATGCTTTTGATAAATTGTTATGTGCTGATAGCTGAGTATCTTGAATAAGTTTATTAACATCACTATTACCACTGGTCCAATATTCAAAATTTTGTTGAAAACGTATTGAATTACATATACTTTTACAATTTTTACATATTTCACTCCAGACTGTCATATAAGTTTTTGTTGTTGGGTCTTGAGTTATACCATAGACTTCATGTGGTACTGTAATCTTTAATTATAGTAGATACGTTAATACTAAGAATTGAAGTCTTAAAAAAATTCAAATAATAAACTTAATGTACCTTATTCATGGATTCTAATGTAACATTATTTGGATCATCTAAACTTTCCAGTAGTACAAGCATATTTTGATCTTTTCTTTTCCAATTTGCGTTTTTATCGTTATAATAATCCCATTTTTCGATAGAACCATCGATCCAATTTGCTTTAAACTTGCCTTTTGCAATATATTTAAAGTCATAAAACCTATCATAGGGTATCCATTCTAATACTTTTAAATTTTCTACATAGTAACCATGTGTTGACAATTGGGTATCTTGAATGAGTTTATCAATATGATTATTACCACTAGTCCAATTTTCAAAATTTTGTTGAAAACGTATTACATTACATGTGTGTTTACATTTTTCACATATTTCGTTCCAAACTACCATATAAATTCTTGTTATTGGATCTTGAGTTATACCATAAACTTCATGTGGCACTGTAATCTACAGTTGTAGTAGATACGTTAAATGAAATTTATTAATAAATTTTATACTATTAAGTAATAAATTATAATACCTCATTTACGGATTTTGATGTAACATTATTTGGGTCATCTAAACTCTTTAGTAACACAGGCGTCATTCTATTTTTTTTGGTCCCTGAATGTCGAGAACAAATCCGGTATATATATTCTTCGATCATATTTGCTTTATACGTTTTGCCAAGTCTGCCCTCTGCAACGTATTTAATATCATAAAATCTGTCATAAGGTATCCATTCTAATTTTTTTTTGAATATTGATTCATATTTTCCGCATGCTGTTAGATTAATAAATATATCACTGGTCATAAAACGTTCCATTGTAACTTTCCACTTTTACGTCTATTAATATATATAATTTAAAATTGT
>NQWY01009300.1:0-10740 GCA_019425655.1 Rhizophagus prolifer
GGTACTTCGGTACCTAGATTGAGTGTCCGTCACATCTGCGAAAGCTGCTATCGTTGACCATCTGGGGTGGTGATACTGTATAAACCTAATGGAGCAGTACAAATAAATACTGGGTGGTCTACCAAACGATAGATGAACAGTGAGTAGGAGGGTTACACCTGGCTTGGAATTTGGTGGTGCCTTGTACCCATTGCAGGTTGTGGTATGCTAAGCCAGAGACTGGACACAAAATCCCTTGAGGTGGTTCTCGTCAAGGTCTTAATGGTAGTGTAATAGGTTCCCGCACTGGGTTAAACTTCGAGTGTTAACTTGGTTGATTGTGGGCCTCCCTTATAAGTAAATAAAAGTACACTTGCCATCTAAAAGCCAATATCTTAAAATTATTTTTCAGATCTAAAAGTCAAACTCTTTCCCGAATTTTTCATTTTCGAAAATACTTAGAAAATTTTTATCGGTTTTCTTTATTAAATAATATACTTTTACAAAAACTTTCTTGCTAGTTTATACAAATATGAGTTCCTCTAACACTGCCCGTTCTGCTCAACACCCAAGTCTCAACCAGTAATGCCCTTCTCGTTCGGTTCCTGTTGTTGAAGTTGTGGTTCCTCCTGTTCCTCCTCGTCCTCAACAACCCGTTCAGCAGACACGTTCTCACGACTCTTCGCCTGAACCTGAAAATGATACTCACAAACGTACTTGCACTAATACTGAAACTATGGACGTTGAACCAACGGTTCCTGCTCCTTCTGCGCCTAATATTACTTCTCCTACTACTGGTTTCCCTCAAGTTTTACAAGAACAAGTTGTCAACACCTCTCGCTCTGAAACTGGCTTTTTGCCCCGTAATACCTCCTTGAACGCATCGCAACACGCTCCTGCTAATAGTAATGCCGTGGCCGATCATTCTGCAGGGTCTGCACCACAAGGCCATGGCAAAGACAAAGAAGTTACTATTCTTACTCCACCTGAACGTGAAGCAACGCCTGACTTAGATACTGTCATGTTGCGAGTTTCCTCTACTCATTTCTGGGCTGAGGCTACCCCGACTCAATTTGAAGCGGTTATCGCCAAATACAAAACCAATCGCCAGTTGACTGATGATGTCGATCGGTACTTTTCTACCTTTACATCTTTCAGCAAATCGACGATGTCTGGGGCTGATGATTGGAAACATGTACGTATTTGTTTCACCGATTTGAGTGACCTCTCATACGCTACCTCCGGGCCTATTGCCGAACTTTCCAGTCTCCTTTTCATGAATACGATCCCTGTAATGCCCGTATCGATGAAAACTGACGCTCTATTCTCGTCACAGATATTCCCTTGTTCATCAAAGATATTCACCTCCATGGTGCTTTTTCTTGTTTTGGCAATATTTCTAAATGCAAAATTACTACCAAAAAGCCTACCAGAATGCTGTGATCACTTTCGACTCTGTAGACCCGATCACTTCCCACTTCTCCACCAATACTTGGTCTGTCTTGTGCCGAGGGTATTGCCTAAGGGTTGTCCCTATTGAATTTGATGCTGATATGCGGGCTGCTCGCCGTTCGCATGTTGCTCTTCTCGCTAGCCTCCCTAAGAATGTGAAAGACGGTGATTTGGTTGAACTTGCCTGTAAACTTAACGCCTCTGCAGTCAACATTCCTCTATCCCGTAATTCCTACTCCCCAAAATCTTACGCGTACGTCTCTTTTAGCTCTGACGAACGTATGGCTTATGCCATGGAACAATCCTGTGCTTATCAAGACCGTCCTTTGTCATGGCACCTCCCTGCCGATGTTACATTACTCTGCCATCATTGTGGCCAGAAAAATTGTTCCCCTTCCTCTTGCCCTTATGCCCCGTCCTGTGCTCACCCTAGTCGTCCTTCTAACACTAACGATCAATTGGGCAAATTGTATCAACGCTTTAAACCTGCACAATATCGCCCTAACAAATTTTCCCGTCCAAATAGATCTGAATTTAGACCATCCTCCCGCATTCCTTCTCATAATCACTTCCAATATCGCTCTAATCGCAGCCCTTCCTCCTCCACCTGACCTCCTCGTCCCTCGCGCCCTTGGAATCGAGCACATATCCCTCCTTTGGTGCCAACTGGGATGAAGACGAGGTGGCCTCCTCCTCCTCTCAAATCCCGCCTTCTGCTGTTGACTCCCTTACCGTTCTGACGAAATCGTGGCACTCTGACAAATGGTGAATGACTTGAATAGTCAGATTCACGATCTTTTGTTATTGGTTCGCAGTCATGATGCACGTCTTGACTCGATTGAACAACATTTGTCTCTCTCTCCAGCTTCTACAGATGATAATACGCTCTCCTGCCTGGAGCATGCTAATAACCAATCGGTTAATGATATGGATATCATTAATCTCTGCGTCAATGAAATCACCTTTAGTAACACCACCTCCTCCTTCCCCACCGTTGACCGTTCCTCCCCCGCCCTCCCAGATGCTGACATGTTTGATGCAAGCTGTGATGACTCCTTTGATTCTGTTGCTTCTTACTTCCAGCCTATTGCCTTTTATCGCCATCGCTCTGCCCTTCCTGTTCGCCAACGTTCTGACTCTCAACCTGCCCTTCTCGTTCCTCCACTGATATCGCCGCTGCCCTTGCTCGCATCGCTAATACTCAAAGAATTGTTATGGAAAAAATGGATTCTCTTAACCCACCTTCCAACTCTAACCTTACTGCGATGGACTCTTCTGATTGCCAATAATCCTCCTGCATTTCTTAATATATCCTTTCTCAATGATGGATACAAATAAAAATCATATATATAATATTATTCCCCCTCCTGCTACTTTTACCCTTCCCGTTCATCAGTTTAATATTGGTTCGATTAATGTTAATGGTATTTCCTCCCCTGCTTTCTTGCCCAAACTTGACTTCCTCTCATCCCTTACGACCGAATTACAACTTCATTACATCTCCTTTCTTGAAACCCACACTTCCCGTTCTTCTTCCCCTCACCTTTTTCTTCTTTCGCCAATGCGTATAATTACCACCAATGGTGGTCCCCTAATTCACCTTCGGACTCTGACAGCGGCATTAACGTGATGGTCCATTCTTCTGTTTCTAAATACATCTATAAATGCAAACGATGGCAGGGCCGTTTATTAACCCTGTATTTTCAGTTTCCTAGTACCCGCATTTGTATCATTGCTGCTTATTGCCCCTCTTATTCCACTCATCATAAGGACACTTTCTCAGCTTTTCTGACGGAATTACAGTCTCTGCTACACGACGCCCTGTCACATGACATTGCTGTCTTGCTTACAGGGGACTTTAATGCTCGCTATGATGAATTCCTTGCTCACTTATCTATCTCTCCTCACACTTTAGTTTCGCATCGGCTTTTCGCTTTTCTCTTGAAAACTAACTTTCGAAGTCTTGCCGCTACCACTTCAGATGGTTCGCTTGTGCCTACTTTCTGTACCTCCTCGGCTGTCCCTTCCTCCTCCTGTATCGATTACACTTTTCTGTCGCCCTTCTTCCCGCTGACTGTCCTGACTTCTTCTGTCATTGATACCTCTGGGTTTAATGCTGCCCACGATTGCGTCCTCGACCATGACTTGTTGTACACTTCTTTGGATCTCTCACATCTGGCCAGTTTTCATCCTTCCAGTTATCTTAAACAGCGGGCACACTTTCGCCGCCTTTGTGACATCTTTAATGCTACTTCTGATCACAAATCCGAATTTCAATCTTCCTTCTCTTCTCACCTTCGAACTTTGCACACTTCTCCTGCCTATAACCTCGGTTCGTTGAACAGCCAATGGGATCTTTTCCGTCATTGCTTGCTCACAGCATTAACTTCTTCTCTTCCTCACGTCAATCAAAACCTTTCCTGGAAACCTAAACCTCACCCCGACCTTGTCCCATGGATCGAATTGGCTCGTTTCTTGGATTATTTACTCATTAAGCTTACTTCTGGCTTGTCTGCTGGTTGTTTGCGTCATCTTACCTCGGTCTGGATGGATACCAGGACTCAACTCGTTTCCTCCTTATCCAATATGATCTTAGATTACGATTTATCCTCCCTTCCTATATTTCTGGATTTTTCTCCTCCAGCTCAGTCTGCAACGGTTTCTCATTTACTTGCTATTTTACGGCCATTGAAGTGCCTTGTGTCAGCATTTCTTATTGTCAAACAGAAAGCTGTTCAGGCGGACAGCATGGCTCAGCATTTGTTTGCTCAGGACGAAAACTTCCACGTGGCTAAAGGTCGCTTTATTGCTTCTGCTTTGAATTTGGAGTTCTGCTCCATTACCTTGGATCGTGTCCTTACTGTGAATCTGGATACTGGACGTCCTCAATTGCTTCTTGATCCACGATCCATAAAAGAGGCAGCTATACAACACTTTCAAAATTATATTCAGCCGGCAGCAAATATTTATCAAAGTTTATCTGACCTTCCTCCTTCTTGGCAGCCGGCTTATACTCCTCTCCCACATCTTTCTTGTGACATTTATTCTTCTGTTTTGGCTCCTATAGATATGGATTGCCTGCGTTCTACCATTGCCTCCCCCCCAATAAGAAAGCTCCAGACCCTTCTGGAATTTTGTACGAACATCTGAAGCTCCTCCCTGAGGATGGTCTTAACGCCTTGCTTGATTTATGCAATACTTGCTTACGTTCTGGTGATATTCCTAACGAATGGCGTTTGGCCCATGTTTATCCTATTTCCAAGCCACATGAATTTGATGGTCTCCTGAAGAACACGCAACCCATCACTTTGCTGGAGACTTCCCGTAAGTTGTTGGTGAAAATCATCACATCTCGGCTTTCTTCAGTTATGGTCTCCCATCGCTGCCTTCAAGGTGACAATTTCGCTGGTTTACCCAGTTGTTCTACTGCTCCTCCCATTCAACTCTTGGACCAAATTCTTAGACAACATCATTTTCTGATGACTCGCAAAAATTATGGATCATTTCGCAGAACATTAGCAAGGTGTTTGATTCTGTTGATTTGAATATGTTGCATCTTTGTTTCAAGTGTCTTTGTTTTCCACCTTTGTTATGTCAATTCCTCTTGTCTTTGTTTACCCGTTGTGGTAATCGCGTTCTTACCTGTTACGGCACTACTGATTTATACCGTGTTCGCATTGGTATTGACCAAGGCAAGGTTATTTCGCCTCTGCTCTGGACTATTTATATCAACCCTCTTCTCACTCGACTTAATTCTGTTCCCTATCTCCCTATGTTCTTCAACCTTTAGTTAGTTCTTCTAGTTTGTCTTCTCCCCTTCCCCTTCCTGTTCCCCTTAATTATTTAACTTATATGGATGACTCCACCCTTATTTCCTCCTCTCGCCAGATATGACTCACCTCCTTTCTCTACGTCAGGAATTTTATTTCCTCAACAATACAGCGGCTAACATGGTAAAGTATGTCCTTATATCAACGGAGTGTCCGGGCTCCGTTGTGGATTTTGCCCTTGATAAACCCTTCTCAGATGAGGAGGTCCCGCCTTTGTCCTTGACTGCTCTATCTCGTGATGATTCCTTTCGCTTTCTGGGCGTTTGGTTCAATGTGCCTTTTAATCCAAAATTTGTGCATACTCAAATTCTGAATGAATTCTCGGCCATGGCTTCTACTTTGCGCTGGAAAAAACTGGCGCCCCAACATCTGGCTTATCTGCACAACGCTGTTCTCCTTCCGCGAGTGGATTTTTGCGCTCAAGTCACCTTTATCCCAGAGCCTAAATGTGCTCTATTATCTTCCCCTTCCATCTCTTGTTCAAGTCTACTTCCCATCTTGTTCGTTCTTTCCCTACTGTAGCTATTTCTTCTCGACATGGATTTAATTTGATTCCCCTTTTTACTCATCTGATACAATCCAAGGCGAACCTTTTGTATAAATTGTTGAATGATCCCTCTCCTGTTTCTATGTCGCGGCTAGCTTTACGACTTTATTTATTTCATATATCCTCGCCTGGTTACGTTCTCTTCTTCTTGACTCCTCTCTCCTACCTTCACGTTCTGTCCTTACTGATTGGTTTTTTTACACGATTAAATACCTTCGTTCTCTCAGCATCTCTTTTAGACCCGATTCTTCCACCCTTCCGCAATTCATTCTGCTTACCCCGATTACGCCCTGCTTCTACCTCGCTAAGATTTAACTTCTACCATCAAATCGCTTAGTGCCTTAGAACTGCTTCTCTCCTCAGACGGCTCTTCCTTAGCTCCTTGGCGTATGTTACGTGCTCTATCAGTGGTTTCGTCCTGTGGTAAAACTCCTGCCTGGTTTGCGCATTTATCACGAACTATTTGTGCCGATTCTTTTAGTACTCTTTTTCCTCAGTACCATCCCGCCTTTCGCCCTAGCGTCACACCCCCAAGTTCCCTTTGGGCTGTATCTGCCACTTCTTTTCCTTCTCATCAAATGTTCTGGGCTTTGTCCTTCTATGGCCCGTCTGGTTCCTTTGTGTTTGATAGGGTCCTTCAACAATCAGTGGCTCATGCGGATAATCACGCTGCTGTACTTGCATACTGGCTTCCTTCTCCCGCTTCTTCTTTGGCTGCTTCTTCTGCTTCGCCATGTCTGGGATGTTCCCTGCATGACTCCTCTATTTCACTTACGGCTTCCCTGCTTAAAAAAGCACATGGTCTTGTTTGTTTCCTAAAAGTCTGTTCGTCCCATACATTTAAATTGTCTTTGATGACTGGTACCTTATGACCCTTCCTACGGATGATTGAAATTCTTCCTGCCTGGACTTTTCTGAATTGTTCGCTTCCTCTTCTTTATCCGAACTTTCGATTTGGGTCTTCCATGCTCCCTGTTTATGTCCCTGCCCTTCCTGTTGCCCTCTCTCTTCCCTGTTCTCCTAATTTTAATTATTCTGATGTCTCTTCTCGAAATTTTTATTTTGTTATTAATATCACTGCGGTGTCTCCTGCTGCTCTGTCTTCTTCTTCCTCTCTAGGTTTCTGTTGGCTTCAGATCAACCACCCTGCTTCTCCTTTTATCGTTCAACAAGCAATTTACCGATGCTCCCAGGAATGGCCGTCTGTTACCCAGCTTTTGCTTCAAGCTCTCATTTCGCTTCTCATGTGCGCTCCTGATTCTGTCACTTTGGAACTTTGTGTCGCTTGCCTGACTTTTGTTGATTTGTTTATGCGTCTTTTCAAGCGAGGTTCTTCTGTTTATTCGCGTCCTGCCTCCTTGCGCATCATAATCATCAATTATGGGCCCTTTTACTCGGCCTAATGGACGCTAAATCTATTTTCATCCAGTTTTCTCAGGATACTGCTTTGACTTCTTTACTTGGTCGCGCTGCTGACTTGTGTTCAGATTTTTTGGATGCACCTGTTTTCGTTCCTCCTTGGTCTCTCTCGGTGTTACCTGTTCGATGTTACTATGGCTCCTTCCTGCTGGATAATGACCTTAAATCCTTTCTGACATGTTTCTCTGATGTCTCCGATATACTGCAGTTATGTGCCCTCTTTTAGTTTCCAGAACTTTCGCTGCATTCTTTTTTTGTTTCGGTAGATTGGGCTTCTACTTTCCGTGTTCTTTGCACTGGTCTCACTTATTCCCATGCCGCGTTGAAGGATGCTTCCTTTTTGGCCTTTAAATCCAAACTCTTCTTCCGCTCTCTTCCCACTTTGGACTACCTGCAACGCCATAAACCTCACGTTTATTTACCTTCCCTGGTCTGTTATAATTGTCAGGCTGAGGTTGAAACATTTGCCCACTTGTGGATCTGTTCAAGTTCGCATTGGAATCGACTCTTCGACTTTATCTCCCTAACGAATGCTTTCCGGGATGGTCTCAAGTTGGCTTTGCTCGCGCATTTCTCTCGTCTCTCTCCTGCGCTGCTGTCTCCTTTGTTTGACTCCCAACCTTATTTTATGTTGCCTTCTCCTACAGACGACTCGGCTACCTTTACTTTAATGCATTTTGTTCAAGGATGGATCCCTGCACACTTTACTTCATCTTTGGTCTCCTTGTCGGATGGCTCTCCAAATGTCATCTCCAAAATGGTGTATTTGCATCTGGCCTCTCTGCACAAAAATCTTTTCTCTCTTATCTGAAAATGACGATGCGACGAATTTGTCCTGTGGGAAAAATCTTTAGCGATTTCGGCTTTCCTTAAACGGTCCCCTTCCCGTGGCTCTTCTTCTGTACCTCATAAATCCTCTCCACCGCTTCATTCTCTCCCGTATTATTCAGCGACTCCCTCTTGGGTTTCAGATTCTATAATTTTTGGTCTTCCTGGTTTGGTTTTTCCTGCACATGGTACCTTGGATTATGATGAAGCGTCGAACAGTTAAGCTCCATCAGCTTCTCTTTAGGCTTTGGTTCGAGGAGTAGTGGATGTGGTCGATTAGTTTGCTCGGAACTTAGTTTAGTCTTAGATTAGATTGTAGGTTAGGGTATGCAGGAATGGCGTGCTAATTTAGTTTATAGATTAGTTTATTTCCCGTGCGACTAATTGTACGAACGTAAATACTTAATAAAGTCCTAGCGAATTGCTGTTTTGCCACTTGCCATCTAAAAGTGGAGGTCTGATCGACCTTAGTGTGTTCATCTAGAGCGCGTCCCTTCAAATAGCCTGTTTATGATGAGGTCATCAGTTCGATTCCTGCAGATCACAGGAAATTAAAAGAATTTTATGACAATCGTGATTAGCAATCACGAGTATAATGCTAGGATTAGTGTCAATTCTCTACAAGTATGATCGTCTGTTCTGGGCAGCATTATTGCGAGGTTTGGAGGACTGTTCTGGTAGTCACTGATAACATACCACTGGGGTAGGTTGATGTCCGGGTGGTTACTACAGGTATACCATCTGGGGATCCAATGTGGTCTGGATTCTGCCTATAGACATCTTATAGCTCAGGGTGCAATGACTTTGTGGTAGTTTTGGCTTCGCCTTCTAATAGGTATTAGGCCAACCTGAGTGTTCTCTTACCGATAGATGTGTAAGGTTAGGCTTGGGTTCGACTCCCAGCATCAGTACAGTACTGGTTGGCAGGTCATGGTGGTTGGTACCATTCGAATATGACCGAGTCTGTACGTCCAAGTGTCCTTATGTCCTGGTGGTCACTATCTGAATGATACCACTGAGGGGTACTTCGGTACCTAGATTGAGTGTCTATTACATCTGCGAAAGCTGCTATCGTTAACCTTCTGGGGTGGTAGTACCTGTACGCATAAATACTGGTTGGTCTACCAAACGATGGATAAACAGTGAGTAGGAGGGTTACACCTAGCCTGGAATTTGGTGGCGCCTTGTGCCCATTGCAGGTTGTAGTGATGCTAGGGCCGGATAACTATTGGGCCAAATACCTTAGGATGGGCCCCATCGACAATTAGCTCTAGCGTAGGTGTAATGGGTATCCCCCACCGGGTTAGCCGCAATGGTTAATCTGGTTGATTGGTGGGCCTCCCTCATAAGTAAACAAATATACACTTGCCATCTAAAAGTGAGGTCTGATTGACCTTGGCGTATTCATCTAGAGCGCGTCTCCTCAAATAGCCTGTTTATAGTGAGGTCGTCAATTCGATTCCTGCAGATCACAGGAAATTAAAAGAATTTTATGACAATCGTGATCAGCAATCACGAGTATAATGCTAGGATTAGTATCGATCCTCTACAGGTATGATCGTCCGTTCTGGGCAGCATTATTGCGAGGTTTGGAGGACTGTTCTGGTGGTCACTGAAAACATACCACTGGGGTAGGTTGATGTCTGGATGGTCACTACAGGTATACCATCTGGAGGTCCAATGTGGCCTGGATTCAGCCTATAGACGTCTTATAGCTCAGGGTGCAATGACTTTGTGGTAGTTCTGGCTTCGCCTTCTAATAGGTATTAGGCCAACTTGAGTGTTCCCTTACTGATGGATGTGTAAGGTTGGGCCTGGGTTCGACTCCCAGCGTCAGTGCGGTACTGGTTGGCAGGTCATGATGGTTGATACCATTCGAATATGACTGAGTCTGTACGTCCAAGTGTTCTTATGTCCTGGTGGTCACTATCTGAATGATACCACTGGGGGGTACTTCAGTACCTAGATTGAGTGTCCATCATATCCGCGAAAGCTGCTATCGTTAACCTATACTGGGGTGGTAGTCCTCGTAAAAAGGGAACGCATAAATACTGGTAAGGTCTACCAAACGATAGATGAACAGTGAGTAAGAGGGTTGCGCCTAGCTTGGAATTTGATGGTGCCTTGTGCCTATTGCAGGTTGTGGCATGCTGGGCCGGAAACTGCTTGGACTTAATATCCTAAAGGGTGTCCCTAAGCAATTAGTTCAGTAGTGGCGTTACGGATATCCTCCGCTGGGTTAGCCAAAATGGTTAATCTGAATGATTGGGGTGCCTCCCTCATAAGTAAAATAAATATACACTTGCCATCTAAAAGTCCAATTTAATTAAATTTTTTTTTGTTTTGTAGAGCTTGATAAAGGCTACAAAACAAAAAAAAGTTCATGCAAATTGAATTACTAGATGGCAATTTAATTGCAAAAAACTATTTTAATATATAAAATATCATTATATATATAATTTTTAGCCAATCAGAATGCGATCAGGTGAGGGTGGGGGGTAAGAGCTACTAATTGAAGGAAATCAGCTGGTT
Organism: Rhizophagus prolifer; assembly: GCA_019425655.1. Classification (NCBI taxonomy): domain Eukaryota; kingdom Fungi; phylum Glomeromycota; class Glomeromycetes; order Glomerales; family Glomeraceae; genus Rhizophagus; species Rhizophagus prolifer. Next base: position 10,588 of record NQWY01009300.1, read on the forward strand.
TCTGGCACGCCCCTTAGTGTATACTTGGTTTTCTTTATTATTGGTTTCCTTACGGTTGTTGACAACGGTGGAGATATCTTTTAATTTTTATTTTATTCAATTCAATTAGTTATATAATTTGGAGAGGTTGGTAGCATTATCTTTCATGAATCA
>NQWY01009349.1:0-10093 GCA_019425655.1 Rhizophagus prolifer
GTAGAATTTTCACTAATAAAAACAGGGATGTGAGAAGAGAAAGGAATAACAACTAGTATCTACAAGTTTACAACAAATATATATACAAATTAAATCATAACAAGAGAAATATACAAATAAAAGTTGATATCGAAAAAGCAATTGTCCAAACATAGAAAAATAGGAAAAGCTAAATGAAGGAGTAATGTAAAATGCAATAAAAAACGTGATAAAATCGCGTACGTTATCCTCTAAATAAATAATTATTTACAAAAAAAATGTTCAACAACATTTATTCTTACACTATTACGCCTGAATAAATAAATAAAAACACCATATAATTTACCAATAACGAACGACACGGTATCGACATCCAATAAACTGAAATTCACGATTACCCATAATAAAATTTCTGGGCCAAGTGTTGCGAGTTTGATCCTTTTGTAAGGGACGAGTACCATTATCTTGCGATAATTGTTGTAAAGCAATAGTTGCACTAATTGCTTCATAAAGATCATGTTCGGTTAAAGGCGATGGTGTTTGTTGAGAAGATATAGGATGAACAGTTGGAGGAGGATACGGAGCGTAAGAATCTATTTGTGGATGATAAGAAGAACTTTTGTTTTGGATGATAGTGCTACCAGAAGATTTAAACGAATGTAAAATTTCGTTGTAATGGTCTTTAAACGTTGATTCGACAGCATTGGTAGGTGAGTATTGATACTTTAGATCATTATGTTGAGATGAACTAGAGTAAGCTGAATCTGAACCACGACGACCGACATTTAATGTATTCGGATCACATTCAGATGATGAATTTTCATCATCACCAAGACTACCATTCTCCGAGGATTGCTGCTTTCTTCGCTTGGACAATAGCTGATTTTCTATCATATTCTCAGCAAAATGTAGATCCTCAGCTGTTCTTTTTTGTTTGCGCAAAATAACTAAATGACTATTGTTCTCTGCACTTTGAAATTTGGAGAACTGTATGGATTGATCAACTGAGGAAAAATTATTATGAATTCCGCACTTTACATCATTAACATTACCACCACCATTCTCTTCAATTGGTGGTGACATAATTATACTAGCTTTTATGCCCTTATCTTTATTATTATTCGTGATAGAAATATTGTCTACGCGTGTATCCTTTGGTTTGCGTCTTTGCCGTTTCTTAGTTGGTACTGAATCAGTGAGAGTCAAGCGGCCAAATCCAGGCTGTGTCGGATCCAGTGCTTGTGAAGGAAACAAAGGCCCGAACAAAGGAACAAGTTCTTCGCGAACAGCATAGCATGTCCGACGACAGAGCTCATATGCTTTTTCATATGGCATCCTTAAAATATTAAAAAAATGATAGCATTAAAAATGTATTTATGATGCTAATTCAACTAATAATCAAGTAAATAATCAAAATGGTGTAAAATAACATTCATTAGTTAAAAAAAATTTTAACAAACCAAGTTCCTTGGATTTTAAGAAATCCTCCTCTAACTTTCTTGATAGTTGATGCTAAATCCGGATGAGTATCCACTAATCTAGCGATATCGGCTTTATTATTACCGAGGGCTTTCCATATTCCAGTAAAATGAACGTATCCATTCTCTCGATCCCACATAATTGGTTGATCATTAATAGTGAATTCATATACTGATCATACAAAATATAGATTAATAACTCGGCATTTAAGGAAACTAATAGAATCATTAGTGTTAGAATTACCAGGAATGTAACCTCGAGGATCCAAAGAAGTAGAATATTTTGTTCTCTTGATTTTGATATTAGTAACAGTATATGGACGGTAAGCCTCCGGTTCATTCTTGATCCCATCGTCGTCATCTGAGACTTGTTGTTTAATAGTCCTTTTCTTTATCATAGCAGACTTGTGTCTCTGACCTAATATAATTGGTAAATTCTCGGTAACAGTTGTCTTTTGGCCAGTAGCACTTGTTTCGGTAAACGTTTTTAAAGTCGTAAATAACTGAGACATAAGATAAATGATTGTTCAAAAAAGGGTATATTGTGTTAGCTGTAGAAACTAATTATGATACAATTTGCTCAAAAGTTGGATTCCTTGAGCAATGAATTTAAGGAATTGGACAGAAAGTCTAGCAAATTTAGGTAAGATCAAGAACAGCCAAAGATATTATGGTTATAAAAAGTTTAAATAAAAAAGAATGTCCGATATAACCGAATTCTGTGTTAGAGTACAAGAAAATAAATCGTAAGTGAAGGTAAAGTGGAGAAAAAAAATTACTAGTATAAAATAACAGAATTTTTGAAACGGCTTGATAAGGAGAGTGAAGTGGAATAGTTGGCGAATAATCGTACAAGATCGTGAACAGAAGAGAAGCAACAAAGAATGAAGCTCAAGGTAAAGCAGAGGAAAGGATATATGAAAGAAAAGTAAAGAAAGGCGCGGACGGACTTAAAACTGAGGACCGAGGACAGTTTCCATAGAAGGAGTATTGGTAACCCTGAGAAAATTTTAGCCTCACACGACTATAATGTTCCCGCAGTAGATTACTGTGCTACCAAAGCTGTGATGAATAAATATCCTTTCCCCCAGATTCTCGGACAAACACATATACATTACTGTAAATTTAATATTTTATTTATTTATTTTATTTGTATACGGACCATTATAAAACAATGATGTAACGGAAATCGGGAGGGAAAAACAGAACCACAGCAAATTTTTTGGAACTATCTCTTTTAAGGTATAAATTGGATATCAAGACACTTTGTAGTACAGTAAATAATGAATTTGGACACGTCCTCGTGACAATTTTTACAGATTGGAAGTTGCCCTAACCTATTTGGCCAGAATTAAAGAAAACTTTGGCTAGCATTATGTCAGCATCACTCAAAAATTATTGAACAGCGAGCCACTGCACTTGTAATATTTTATTCTGTATTACACTATGTTTAAAAAACAACAAATCATTTCATTAATTCAATAAGTCCCAGCTCATGTTTTACTTGATCGCCAGCATAAATAGGCGGATAAAGAGATGGATTAGGTTTAAATGGCTCCAAGGGTTGTAAGATTTTATCACTTGCAACATGGAAAAAGAAAGTGGATGATATACGCCAGAGAGGACGGTCTGGTCTTGTATTTTTGGCATCTTCAATGGCCTAAAATGTAAATCAATTAGATAGGTTTTTATTAAATATAAAAAATCAATAAACTATTACCTTGATCGTATCTTCTGTTACTATAACTTCATGATATCCAGCCTTTACCTCACCACTTGTAATCCATTCGAATTGTTTTCCAGCTTGAACTGCCGATAAATAATTTAATCGAAAGAAAAGTTCGACAATTTGGACCAATAAAAAAGAATTGAGTTAAATATACCTAAAAGGTGACCATCTGGTACGTGGACCTGCATTTTTACACCTCCATTACGTGGCCAAATATTTAAACCAGGAAAACGAGATTTTCCGTGAATCGACCTAAGTTTTTAAACCATTAAATAAATAAACCAACATCCAACAAATATGTGACAAAGATTTTTGTATAATGTAATGCTAACATAAAATTCAGGTCGTAATGAAAACCTAATAAAACGAAAGTTTTGGAAATCATCAGTAAAATAATTTAACATGCATTATTAAAAGATAGTTTACCAGCAAAAACGGTTCCAAGCTTCCCATACTTGTCTAAATCACTTCCAGTTGGAGCTAATAAATGTGGTCCATTTTGTGTAAGCTCAGGTAATACATTGGCACGCATCCCAAATCCAACGGAAGCCATCTCAGCAACACCAAGTACAACACGGTGCATTTGACTTCCCCATTCATTCATTATGACAGGCCAGGTATCTTTAAAAGCTATAAAATGAACCCCGTTAGTTCAGAGAAAAAAACGTTAATTAAACGTTCATAGGCAGACCTTCGGGAATTACAGGATCAGCGTTGAATTGCGGATAATTTGTTTCTTTCGGGATCTCTCCGATTCGCCAAAAGAATCGCCATTTAGGATCAGGTCCTGATGTAGGCAGGGGTCTATTTTCTTCTGGTATCTAACGATACAATGAATTCAGATATAGTAATTATATTCGATAGCTGTGGAATAATCAAATTTCATACTTGACTAATTAGCTTTTGACAATCGATATCCCCGTGGCATTTAGGTTCTTCGGTGAATTCTGGAGTAACTCCGACTTGAAAACCAACGTCTGGACGTGCATCTTTAAGTTTAGCCTTCAATTTTTATTTTGCAATTATAAATGAAAATATTTCAAGCGAACTCTTCAACATCTTTGAGTATATTCCTTATGCAAAGGAATTTTGTTTACCTCCAATGGTTGAGCGAAATAATCTTCAAGTAAATCCTGTATGAATCATTGGTAAAAGATGCTAATATATAGTAGTAGTAAAGAATTCTTGCGCCATTCTAAAGTCATTAATTACCAACCAAAAAACGAGAATTATCATCAGCCTTTACACCTGAATTATTAACTAGCAAAGCTCCATAGTCGCGAAAAGCATCCGCAGTCTAATATTACTAATATTAATAATTTGAAATAAATTTTACGCTTTATATGAACGATATATGAAATTTTCACCTTTTTACATTCATTTATTGCCGCTAAAGTTGTTTTATCTCTCATATAAAGGTCAAAATCAATTATAGGAAGAACAAAACTACTCATGTCGGAATTATTTCTTTATTGTGGCTTTAAAAAAGATTATCTAAAAATTGTATATTTGTATATTGGCATTAGTTTATGGGAAGAAAAACTACAAATACCCATCACGTGACCGTAACTAATTTCCGGTGACATATAAAGCATTAAAGCGTAATGAATATAAAATAGATCACGTGTTCGTGTAATTTATGATCCAGTGTATAAAATTAAAATTTTGTTCGAATTAGTTGACTAAAAAATGTCATCAAAAACCATTTTTCGAAATTTATCTTTTTTTAGTGCAGGTATGAATAAATAATTATTTTTTTTTGCGGTTTTCTAAGTTCAATAGCAATTCAATGAATTTTTGAATGTTTATTGGAAACAGCTACACGACCATTTCTGTTTAAGACAAAGGAAGGTGAGCGACGGTTAGTTTAATTTTTTTTAGCTTTAAATTCATACGTTGGTGCTTCGAATTCTAGTTTGATCTTTAATTTAAACTCCTTCAACTTTTAAAACTTATTGAACTATAAATAGTATTCTTTTCTCTATATTTACTAATTTATATACTACCAAATTAAATAGCTTTTAGATCTAATCTAATTCGTGGGTTCGTTACAGAAAGCAATAGAGCAATTACTTCAAACCCATCAAAGCCACTTGATAATATACAAAAAAAGTCAACGCCTGGAGATTTTACTCTAGCTAAGCCTTCTAACACTGCAGGTAATTAATTGTTTTTGCATTCTGTTAAAGTATATAACCAGGAATACTAATAAACTAATTTCAATTATACAGAATATGTACTTTCTACCATAGACCAAGTTGTAAATTGGTCTCGTCAGGGCTCGATTTGGCCTATGGTAAGAAAATTTTTTATCCTCAATTTTATTTAAATTATACGTTAATTATACATTTCAATGATATTTTAGACTTTTGGTTTAGCATGCTGTGCAGGTATGCATAAAATAAATTAATTTTAATAAATATATAAAGGGCTCAAATAATTTCCTTTTGTAACATTTAGTTGAAATGATGCACATGGCAGCAGCTAGATATGACCAAGATCGCATTGGAATTGTATTTCGTGCATCTCCTCGTCAGTCTGATGTTATGATTGTAGCGGGTACATTAACTAATAAAATGGCTCCTCCATTAAGAAAAGTTTATGATCAGGTAGTTTACGAATACAGATGCCTGAACCTCGTTGGGTAATTTCTATGGGTTCTTGCGCAAATGGTGGAGGATATTATCATTATTCCTATAGTGTTGTCAGAGGGTATGTTATGATTTCTTTCTTTTCATTTTTTTGGTGTATTTGATTTAGTGATTAAACAATTAGTTATATTTATATCTATATACATTGGTTGCTTTAGATGTGACCGAATTATTCCCGTAGACATTTATGTTCCGGGATGTCCTCCGACAGCGGAAGCGCTAATGTATGGTGTATTACAACTGCAGAAGAAAATGAGGCGCTCTAGGGTATATATCTCCTATTTTGTTTCATGATTTAAATCAGCCAATATTAATTATCTTTCTTCTATCACTTCTTGTAAGACTACCCAACTTTGGTACCGTAAGTAACCAAGTTGGTGACTCAGCATATGTTTCTTATTATAAATATTAGTAAATTATGAAGCAATAATTTAAGGGTAAATTAATGATTTGCATATGTAACGTATGCCATAATTCATGCGCTCTATATGTAAGGATAAAAGAATATTTAACCAAATGTTTTCTACCATTAATAATTCTATCAAATAAACATTTAAATTTCTTGTATGCCAAGATATTTTTGTACAAAATTTTATTACTCAGATGTAATAAAAAGGTAATGATTAATCATAATAAGCCAACATGCTTTTCTGAGATAATAATTATTACTAATTATGTTAATAGTCTATATTTTTTTTATATTTTAAAGACGATGGTATTTTTTGTTTTAAGTGAATCTAATGAAAATTACATATCAAACGGACGATTGCTCACTGTTATAAGTTGGGATTGCGATGGAAATATAAAATATTTACAATAAATTGCATTTTTAATCTAATTTGAAATGATTATACGTGTTGTGTATAAGTATAAATTATCTTGGTTGTTCTTTACGATCAATTTATAATAATTATCCAAATAGTTTTAATTTGTAGGAATTTTCAATAAATTACTAAAGATTTTATCTAGAAGATCACATTACAAGAAGTGTATTTTATTTTATATATATGGGTTGTACATGAAACGCATCTCTGATGTACAGTATATCTTATATATTACCGGGTTTGATGACATATAACACTATATAATTATAAAATACAACTTTGAAATTGATATATGATATATTTTGTTATAATACAACAAAACCTTTTTTTCGTGGACAGTAATTCACAAACTTTTAAAGGTAACAAAGGAAGAAAGGGTTTAGTAAACAAAAGTAAACTGTTTTAGAAAGGTTTAACTATAAAGAAAAGATTATTGGAGACTTGAGCAAAATACTCAATGACTGCAGAACCAAAGAAAAGAATAAACTATTTTTATGATCGTGAGTAGCTTTCTGTTCGTTAAGTTATAGAGGGAGGGGCTGGAGGTTACTGTCTTTTACGTTCTTATATGGAAGTCTTAGTTTGATATAGGTTATAATATCAAGAGAGATTTTTGGGGTAGAAAATGTAAAACTTTGATATTACATCAAATTTACATGGTGATTATTTTAAATATTTTTTTAGATGCTCTTGGCATTTTTACGCATGGTACAAATCATCCTATGAAACCCTTCAGGGTGAGGATGACCCACAATCTAGTGATGAATTATGGATTGTGCAAGAAGATGGAAATTTTTGTAAGACAATTTAATTTTTATTGTCTTTAAGCTTAATATTGCTAAGTGGACTGCCTAATTAATTCAATTTTTATACAGAGACCAAAACCAAGCACAATCGATGAATTAACACAATTTCATACAGATGATTACATAAATTTCCTGGGTAAAGTTACTCCATCGAATATGGAAACTTGTATAAAAGATTGTACAAGGTGTAAGTATCGTATTTGAATTGTTGCTTTATTTCTATTGAGTTTAAGTGACATGTTTAAGAGTAAAGATTGTTCTTATATTTTTTTTTCTTTGTTAGTTAATGTTGGTGATGATTGTCCGGCTTTTGATGGGCTACTTGAATATTGTAGGCGAGCTACTGGAGGTTCTCTTGGTTAGTAAGTGTTTCCTTTGTTCAATGCATTTTTATTTTAAAAAAAAAAATTAATTTATTTACGATATTTTTGATATTCCTTTTTTTTTTATAATTCAACAGAAGGTGCAGCTAGACTAAATCAGGGATTATGTGATATAGCCGTAAATTGGGCCGGGGGTTTACATCATGCCAAAAAACAAGAAGCAAGCGGATTTTGTTATGTGAACGATATAGTTGTTGCAATATTAGAATTACTAAGGTAATTTATCTTATGAATAATAATCTGTTGCAAGGAAATAAATCATTAATAATTAGTCATGAACTAGATACCATAAACGTGTACTTTACATCGATATCGATATTCATCACGGAGACGGTGTGGAAGAAGCTTTTTACACAACAGATCGAGTAATGACATTGAGTTTCCACAATTTTGGTGAATATTTTCCAGGAACGGGAGATATACATGTATGTTTGCATTCTCTTCGATGAATATATGAATAAAGAAAAAAAAACGGCGGTGGGTTTTTTTGGTCGACGATTTTATCACAAATATTTATTCATTAATCTTACACACTCACTTACATATCAATATATAGGACATTGGTATTGGAAAGGGTAAATATTATTCAGTAAATTTTCCGTTGAGAGAAGGTGTTGATGACAAGACTTATAAAAGTGTGTTTGAACCGGTAAATATATTTTTTAATTGTCTTTTGTGAAATAAAATGAGCAAAATTTTTTAATAAAGAATTTATCATATTAATTAGGTTGTTTCACATGTGATCGAATGGTATAAACCTTCGGTAATTGTTTTACAATGCGGCGCTGATTCATTAAGCGGGGATCGACTTGGCTGTTTTAATTTATCATCTAAAGGTAATAAAAAGCGAGACTTCTTTATGTTAATATTAATATCTAAAATTTATTATCTGATTGCTAATTTAGGTCATGCAGATTGCGTTCGGTTCGTTAAGAAATTTAATATACCGATGTTGGTATTGGGTGGAGGTGGATATACCATACGCAATGTTTCAAGGGCATGGGCGTACGAAACTGGAGTTATTGTTGGGCAAGAAATAGGCCCAGGTAAAAGATTGCTGACTGAAAGAATTACCACCGAATAATAGTGATAATGACTATTTTGGCCCTGAATACACCTTGGATGTTCATCCTAGTAATATGGAAAATAAAAACACGAGAGAATATTTAGAAAAAATCATGTGAGATTTTAATTGATTTTTTTTTTTTACTTATGAAAGTTTGATTAATTACAATTATATAATATAGGATCACAATTTTTGAAAATTTGGACCGATCACGGCATGCACCAAGTGTCCAAATACAAGGTTCAGTTCATTTCTTATAATATATGAGTAATCAGAAAAAGTTTTTTTATTAACGTTTTATTATTTAATAATAGATATACCGGGAAAGAATAATGCATCTGATGAAAATCATGAAGAGGAAGACGATCCTGATAAGCGAATATCACGTACGTTTATTTAATGATTTTGTTATTATTTATGATAGTTTGAATTAATATTTGATGTCTCATTATTTTTATTAGAACAACATTGCGATAAACACATCGTGCCAGATAATGAATACGAAGATTCATCTGATGAAGAAAGTATTTATAATTCTGTTATTCCCGCTGAATATGGTCCTTCAAAATATGTAAGATCCTATCGTCACAAGATAATCAAAAATCGCTCGCAAAAGAACTTATTGCGTAGACTAGATTCTACAGTAAAATATCCTGATATAATATATCCTCAAAACAACAATAATGGACAATTTTCGATGGAAGTAATAGATGAAGTGATTATGGTAGAAGCTAATAATAGCTCGAAAACGGACGGAATTGTGGCAACATATCCTGTTCATGATAAAGTCTATTCATTGAAGCCAAGGAGAAATGGGAGTATAAGAAGTTATTATGGTCAAGTTGGTTCAAGTAAATGGACGGTAACATAGTCAGATTTTAATTATTTTATTAATTTTGGTTCATTTTGATTTTACTATTTTATATATAATAAAAATAAATAAATCATAAAAATTGAATTAATTATGGTGGCTGTCACCTATAAACAACAATAGTCCGAAATTTGAAATCTTATTTATTTATATTGTGTAACTAATTTTTAAAGTACTTTGTTAAAATATAATAATTGCCGCGTAAGCGGCAAAATTTTTTTTTGCCATATTACATGGAATTCTTATGGATTTCCATGGAATTTTTGTAAAATCCATAAAAATTCCATGAAAACTAGTCCGAAATTT
>NQWY01009489.1:0-11061 GCA_019425655.1 Rhizophagus prolifer
CGTCACATGTGCATGTATATGCATATTTCCATGTGAGAAATTTGTAATTTCTTTAATTGGTGATTTGGCGTTCATTTATTACCTTTTTCGAAGGAACTGGACACAAGAACACCCAGCCTAGATGCGGGTGGATGCGGGTATGCTTAGCATAATCAAAAAACGTGATGATCATGCTATTATCCGCTGACTATTGATTTTGTTGACGTCAAGTCCGAATAATAAAATCATGAGTTCGAGCGACAACATAATTTTTTTTTTCTTTTTCTGAAATGAAATACTGAAATATTTTATACGTTTAAATTATGGAAGAATCTCATGAACAAGAAGAATTTATTCATTGGTTAACGGAAAATGGAGCCATTTTTCCAAAAATAAAATTTATCAAGAATGGAGTATATTCCAATGATATAATCAATGAAAATGAAATATTTGCAACAATACCATTTTCAATCATAATTAATGATAAAATTGCTAATAAAAGGTTACCATATTTAAAAGATTTATCATCATCAAGTCATTATTCTCCATTAATAATTTTTTTAATATACGAAAAATTATTAGGAAAAAAATCTTTTTATTCACCTTATATTAATATTTTACCTAAACATGTTAGTTCATTATTACATTATGATGAAAACGAAATTAATTATTTATTAAAAGGTACTGATATTGAAAATTTTGTTATTGAAAAAAAATTACAAATAAAATCATGTTATGAAGAAGTTTTGGAAGCTTTACCATCAGATGGAATCTTGAAAGAAAATATGAGTTGGTAACTTAGGGAATTATATTTATGGGCATATCATATTATGATATCGCGTTCGTTCCCTAACAGATTTATTAATCCTGATGATGAAGAATCAAGAGAAGTTTTGATTCCTTTAGCTGATTCATTAAATCATAAACCTAGACAAAAAATCACTTGGCAATTTCCTGATGGAAATTCTATGCGAATGATCGCAGGAGAAACTATTGAATATGGTAGAGAAATTTATAATAATTATGGTCCCAAAGTACGTAATTTTTTATGTTATGATTTTATTAAAGGAATTATATTAAAAGTTTTTCTTCTTTTTTTTCTACTATCTCTAAAGTCAAACAGAGAATGTAAGTAACGTTATAGTGTCTATTTATTGTCATTTATAAATTATTTTAAATTATTTATCCTTTTTATTTTCGATATATGTGTAGTACTACTTAATTATGGATTTTGTATTAAAGATAATCCCGATGATTGGATAATTGTCAAATTAAATTTTGATCAAGATCCCGAGAAAGATGAAAAGTTTGAAATTTTAAAAATTTCTGATTTATTAGATTTTATTCATTATATTACAATAGATCATATTCCAGATAAATTATTATCTCAATGTAGAATTATTGAGTTAAATTATTTAGAATTAATTTATTTTCAACAATATTATCAAGATTCTTATCAAGAAAGAGGTGGAGGGAACGAATTATTTAATTTTGTAGGTTATAGAAATGAAATTTCTATGCTTGAAATTTCTATTATGTTATTAAATAAAAAGTTGAATGCCATTATTGTTAATGAACAAAACCAAGAAGCAAGGAATATGAATGATGAAATATCAATTCACGTTAAAAATTTTAGAGATGGTACGTATAAAATTTTAGTTATTAGTTAAAAAAAATATCCTTTATATTTAATACCGTATGTCTAATATATAGGTCAAAAAGAAATCTTGAAGAGTGCTATAGCAAAAATACAATCTCTTGAATTAAAAGTTCTTTCTCGTGCTTTGAACGATTTTAAAGAAAATAGGATATCTAAACCACCATTCTTATTCAACAACAAAAGTGAATCTATTGAAGATATTAATATTAATTCATTACCTGAAGATTACCACGAAATTAAAGAAACTTTATTAGATTCTTTATTAATAACATGTGATAAAGCGATGAAGATGGATCAAGAATTTTCAAAAGTAATCAGTGAAGAAGATGGAAAAATTTCTTTGAAGCAGTAAAAGATTTTAAATTTACATTAGCGTAAGTAAAAATTTACAAATTTTAAAATACTGTATATATTGTATATATAAAAAATTCACGAAAAAAAAAAATTCTTTTTTTTTTTAAAAGGCATGATGAAGAAAAGATGAAATTACAATCATTGAACGAAATTTATGAAGAATTATCAAAATTAATATTTTCCAATGATTTATCTAATGAATTATTTTCAAAAGAAATTTTTACCTTGAAAAATTTTATTTGGGCTTCAAATTTATTTGATAGTTTCCATATTAATTTAGTAAATAGGAGGGGTGAAAGTTTTATCGGGATAATGCCCTTGTAATCTTTCTTAAAAAGGTAATTCGTACTACCGTACTACACAGATAAATATATATAAGCAATAAAAAATGTATTTCAAAGTATACACAATTCTTTCTTCTTTCGTTTATGTACTGTACCTGTATCGGTTGCTACGCAGAATATTTTCAACGTTACACTCGAATTTTTATTAAAAAAAATGTCTTCTGAAATATTGTCAAATTCATTATTAAGAGACTTGAATCGACTTTATAATGATGCAGATGATTATGATGTAATTATTCAAGTTGGAAAAGAATCTGATATACAAGATTTTAAAGCACATTCTAACATATTAAGAATTAGATCAAAATACTTTAATGCTGCTTTATCATCTAATTGGGTAAAAAAAGATGGAAATGTTATCATATTTAAAAAACCAAATATTAAACCTAATACTTTTAAAATTATTTTAAAATATATTTATACAGGAATTGTGGTTTTAGATACAAATATTTTAGAAGAAAATTTAATTGAATTAATTGTTGCAGCAGATGAAATTAATCTTGATGAATTAATTGATTATACACAAAAACATTTTATTACATTAATTAATCAATTACCTGAAAAACGTGTTATAAAATTATTTAATGAACTTTTTCATTATCAAGGAATTATTAATGATCTTTATGAATATATTAAAGATCTTATTATTAATGATACTAGAAGATTTTTTGATAATGAAGATTTATTTTTAGAATTAGAAGAAAATTCTTTACTTTTACTTGTAAAAAATGATAATTTTCAAATGGAAGAAATTAAGATTTGGGATAATTTATTAAAATGGGCTATTAAAAAGAATCCTGATATTAATAATGTTATAACACTTTGGAAAGATAAAGAAATTGAAATTATTAAATCATCAATTCAACAATTTATTCCATATATTAGATTCTTTCAAATTCCATCAAGAGATTATTATAATAAAATACATCCATTATCTTTACTTTTACCAAAAACTCTTGAAAAAGATATTAATTTATATTTTAATATACCAGAAAGTAAATTAACTTCAGAAATTTTACCACCAAGAATTAATATAAATTCTAGAATCATTAGAATGGAACATGTTTATCAAATTTCTCATTGGATTGATAAAAAACAAGGAAAATTCTTACCTTCTTCAAAAGAACTTCAATATGATTTTAATTTACTTTTACGTGGAAGTAGAGATGGTTTTGATGTAGAACATTTTAAAGAACAATGTTATAATAAAGGAGCTACGATTGTATTAATTAAATTAAAAGATGATGATAAAATTATTGGTGGTTATAATCCAATAAATTGGAGTGGTTCTAGCGCATATATTTCAACTAATGATAGTTTTATTTTTTCATTTGAATATAATTTAAATCCTTCAACAACTATATTAAGTAGAGTTAGAAATAAAATAAATGCAATATATGATTCTACTTATAATAATCATGGTTTTGGTGGTTATGATCTTCGAATATTTAAGAAAACTTGTTTATGTGAAAATTATGAATTAAATATAATTGAAACTTATAGTTTTAAAATTGAAGATTATGAAGTATTTCAAATAATTAAGAAAGATCAAAATAATCCACCTTTATTAGATTTAGATTTAAGTGAACATTTCGCTAAAAATGGTTGGCAACTTTATTAGTAATAACTTGAGTACGATCAATGATTGGATGGAACATTTGTTTGTGATTTGAATAGTAAAATTCAATAAAATTTTAAATTCATTGAAAATTTTTTTTTTCAAAGGTTTCATTTAAAGGTAACGATTTTTCAGATTTTTCAGTGTATATATGGAATCAAAGATGTATTTTTTTTTTATTTACTTTTATAATTTTTAAAATTGAATCGCTAAACACTCATTGTAATTTCTTAACAATTAATCGTAACCAGCTGTAATGCTAACCGTAATTCACATCTAATATCCGAATTTAATATAAATTATACATGTAAATTAATACACGTATTTGTTGATGTTGGAATCTATCTATCTAGAAAATTCTCGTTTATAAAGAGAGGTACACAACCAATCCCTCCTCTAGGGTCATACATTAAGGCAAGATTATATTGAGCTACATTATTCCCCAAATTTGCTGCTTTTTGAAATAATTCAAGTGCCTTTTTTAATACTAGAAGGCATACCTACTTCCTTTGACTCATCTTTATGTTTATTTTTGAAACGCGCAACTCTGAAGCTGTATATTAACATCGGTCCTAATTCCATTATAATAGTAAAGTTCTTTCCAGATTTATGTCCTAAATCTACTATTTCAAGACAGTGGCCTTTGACACCAAAAGATATGCATCATATAATCACTCGACTGCGTTTAAGAGTGGAACGTAATACATCTGCACGTGTCATACGATAGATCAATTAAGGTCGCGGAATTAGTTCGCAGCTATCTGAGTGTTTTTACAGCCGAACAGATATATCCTTATATTCCTGTTTAACTATTAGTCATGTAAAGATAAGACTGCACTAGTATCATTACTCGTCGACAATACCACTCTGCAGATGAGAAAAGCTTTCATTTATCTGAAATGTTACATAATTATATTTTAAATCGCCTTCTAAATTGTTCTTTTGGATCGCTTTCCATTTATCATAAATCTTTCTCTTATCCGTCTTAATCCGTCTTAAACTAGAGCTATATTGTATTTTGTCTGCGATCTTCAATTTAAATCTCCAAAGCGAAAGTTTATTATTCACTTATTAGAGATTTCATATAATAAAAAGTATTATTTAATAAGCTAATTATTATTTCTTATAAATCATTCATATTCAATAATTAACCATCATCAATTGTATTGGCGCCGCGAATAATTGAACTTGTTGGCGCTGGTGTGTTTTTCCTATCCTCAGAATACTAGTAAAAACGAAGGACAGAAGGTGTGACGCAACGTGTCAAATTTCTAACCCTAAACATCATCTGATCACTATAGTACTTGCCGCCCTTCGGACAATCCTTGCTTCCGAATATATTCCTTTCTGCATTAGATTTGCATTTTCATTAACCTAACGCATTTTGGCGATGTTCAGTTGAGCTTTTCATAACCATAACAAATCATTCATATCGTTAATTACAATCAGAAAAGCCCAAAAAGCAGAATAAAGAATATCATCATCATTGAATAAATTATTCGAGATAATGCAAGTGATAACAAATAAGACCCTACGACTATTGTTCTTGCTAAAGTATTCAAGAAAATATTCATCCTCAAATTATTGATAAAATTTACTAAAAAATTAAATGAAATATTTCATTACTTATTTTAAGAATAAACTATATATCATTTCTGCTAAACGCGTCATGCCCCTAATTATTTCCGTATGTCTATTATGTATATTGTATACACAAATAATGGTTTTTCTTTACTATTGAAAATTTGATTCTGTTTTAAATATATTCTCTGGAGTTTTGGTGAGAAATCAATTTCAATCGACTAATCATAACCTAGAATATCGGAATTTTTTGGTTATAAAAGATTATTAATAATCTAAAATAACTACTGAGCATATGATAATGCTAAATTGGTTGAAAGTACATATATTGTTGTTATTTTGCTACCATGCAATGACAATTTTTCTGATCAAAACTCTCCTCATCATAGGAATATTTGTACTTTGTTATAAATATGTAATCTTGCGCATAATTAATTAAATACGCAAGTCTAATTCATTAGAAGCAATAAGAACTACATATTAATGTTGTTGATTAATTTAATGAATTTGTATCTAAGCATCCTTTAATTAATTGGAGTACTTAAATATTAAACAGTCCAAATCCTTGATTTATCATGACTTGTAAATATTGAATCATGATATATAGATAATCCCATACATAACTATAAATATCAGATAGTCTTGGTTCTCTTCATTTTCTTAACGGCAGTGCTACAACACTATGGTAACATATAAGATACGCTAAAAAACTATTTTCGTTAAAACTGCAGGTTTACATAAAATCCTTCATCAACTTTAATAAAATCAAATCAGGAGAAGAGATTGACAGTTGACTGGAAGGGAGTGACAGGAAAAAGAAAGTAACGCGTTATAATGATGAAACTAGTGTCGTTTTGAGAGAAGAACAAGACGGAAATTAGGCGAGGTGAAACAATGTCGAGGACGAGACGATGGCGTTGAATATTCTTTGTATCCTAGTTTGATTAAGTAATATAATGTCTGCAAAACTTCCTATTCATGATCTGTATCTATAAAACATTGACGACTCGCATAATCCAAGACCATTTTTGCTTTCGGATCTTTGAATTATTCTTTAAAATTTAACAATATAAATATTAATTAATGTAATCAAAATATATATTGTTAAAAATAATATATAATTAAAATATAATTCATACCTCATTAATTATAACTTAACATTGATTTATTATCTAAGCTTTTCATAGCAAAAAAAAATATTCATGGAATCAGATATGTCACAATTTTAATTAATACAATAAATGTATCCCCATTTATTCACGAACTCACCTTTTGAATATCAAATAAAGTTTGATGATAGTAGAGTATCTTGAATAAATTTACCAATATTATTATTACCATTACAATTCAGTCCAACGTTTTTTGCATTATTACGTGCCATTTCTAGTTTTTATTTAATTTCTTTATACGAGCTCCAAATGAACTCATTATCCAAGAAATTGACGTTATTACGCGGAATAAGTTAATACCACATTAGAAGGAAAGTGCCTTAAAATTTTTTATGAATTTATATCAGTGTATCAAGAAACATTAAGCTATTCTAAGATACTATATTTTAGGTGACGACTGCATTTGAAGATTTATGCTCGCTTACAGGAATGAAAGCTTTGGTAATAGATGCCGAATCAGGCGAATCATGGCCTGAAGATGCTAATGCAAACTTACAGTGACGCGACATTTTTAAGGAACCTTTCCAGGAGTGAAAGAAAATCATGTTATTCCTGAGATCACATGATAGCAGCCGCAGTAATAATTGATATCTATAAATTTAGTCGATGATAATCTTATCATCGTTCAACCATAAATTTTTCTTTAAACAGCGAAAGAACTTGATTATATTATCCATCCGTGTACTTTAAAAAATTATTAAATTTAATAATAAAAGTATTTTAAGGATATTTTGGCATCCAGTAATCAGAATTTAATGATCTATAGCTCATTTGAAAGCTCTAATCGAGACGAATCGAGTGGCAGTAAGATCATATCGATAGCATCAATATTGACCATTTTGTTTTTACTTAAAGTTTAGAAGTTTTGCTTTCGAAGGTAAGAAATTTTCTGAAACAAAAGACACGACTCCCTATGCTTTGTTCATTGTTCATCAGTGTAATACCAACAACTTTTTCAGTTCTTAAGTCATATTTACTATGGACATAAGAGAACAATCTTTCCAACATTGTCGGAATTTATTCGTTTGAACACTGACTTCGTAGCTAGATCGTCTCCAGATTCAAATAAGTCTGCAAGGAAAGTATTCTACCTTCGACTCTATTTCTTTGTTTTTTAGGGTATCGGGTCAGGTTACGCCCTGAATTGCACGTCCTCACCCTAGTGATTATAAACCTCAGTCAGGTTATGCCCTGAACTGTGATATAGGTGACGCCCTCATCTTCATGATTGCGCATCCTATTTCGTCTTGACTTGCCATTCGTTAGGAAAGCATAAAATAATATTTTTTTTCAAATTTGAAACATTAAGTGGTCAAAGATATACCTGATTGGTCTCGTATCCTCAAAAAAAGAATTAAAGTAAGCTACAGAATTCTTCGTGCTTATTACTTTAGAATTGATATTTAAATGTACCAATGCATCAACATATGACAGATGCAGATTTCAAGTAGTCGTCGCAAAAAAACATATACGATGTATTCAAACGAGAATGAACATGGAGCAACTGTTAGAAGACCAGAGAAAACGAACTAGAGAAGGTGAAACTACAACTTCGGGCACGAAAAAAAGCAAGTATAGTTTACACACGTTTTGTGAACTCTGTACAAATGAGACTTATATCATTTTTTTTGTAATACGATACAGGCCAAAACGTTTAACGTTTCCTTTGATGAATATGTTAACTTCAGCGAAAATGATAGAATTGAAATTTCCGATGATTCCGAAATTCTCGACGTTGAACCTTTGTCAGGCTGATAATTCGATACACCGATGCCAAACTGGTTAAAAAAAGCGATGGAACGACACAAAACATTAACAACCACGTAGACAGATCTTTCAGAAAAATTCGAACTAGCAAACTGTGTTTGACGTGATTCTATCACTTCCACATAGTAATATATGCCTAGTGAAACACCTTTCCAGGGGACTTACTGCTAGCATTTTGATACTATATGAAAACGAAAACCTAATTTGATCCCTATCAAATATGATTCAGAATCAAGTCGTGTAACGAAAACTGAGAATACGATGAACATCACGTGAATTACGTGCAAATGCGAAATTTATTGATTAACACCGAGATTACTGATTATAGATGGGTATAAAATATCGTATAATCTGTAACAAAAGCGGAATATGATCCCGATCAATTAATAAAACAATTTTGGATTTTCTTAAAGTAATGATGATAGTATACCATAGATTCATAGATTCTGTATTTGCTGCTATCAAAACATAAATAGACTCTTTTAAACCAAAAATCCTACATAATATGATAAACTCATTAGAAAAATTAATCAATTTACTTCGATCATATCAGGGTCAATTCCTTTTTTCGTATCTATTTTATAATGATAATTACAATAAAAATTAAGAAAATACCCAAATTAATCGGATCTAGTATGTATAATAATTCGTTCATTATCTAATGATTTTGATCCATTAACTCCCACTTTGGTTAATCAGGTGGCTTAAAATTTTTGGTCACATCACTATCCAAATTTAGCTGACCTTGTAACGCAATCTGTGGTGATACCAAAAATACTATAAAAAAGCTATAATTTACAAAGTAGAAAACCAGAAAATGATGTCTTCTGAAACGTTATTAAATTCATTATTACGAGACTTGAGTCGACTTTATAATGATGCAAATGATTATGATGTAATTATCCAAGTTGGAGAAGAATCTAATATAGAAGAATTTAAAGCACATTCTAATATATTAAAAATTAGATCATCATATTTTGATACAGCTTTATCATCAAATTGGGCGAAGAAAGAAGGAAATATTTTTACTTTTAAAAAACCGAATATTAAACCTAATATTTTTAGGATTATTTTAAAATATATTTACACTGGAACAATAAATATAGAATCTGTAATAGTAGAAAATAATCTTATTGAATTACTTATTGCAGCAGATGAAATTTATCTTGATGAATTAGTTGATTATATTCAAAAACATATTAATACTCTTTCACGTTATCAAGGAGTTTTTAAAATTCTTTACGAACATTTCGAAGAACTTATTAGCAATAATCCTGATAAATTTTTAAATAATTTTAATTTATTTTCAGAGTTAGAAAATGATGCTTTACTTTCACTTATTCAAAGTGATAATTTTAAGATGGATGAAATTGAAATTTGGAATAATTTAATAAAATGGGCGATAACAAAAAATCCAACTGTTAGTAATGATCCATCACTTTGGAAAACTAATGAAAATGATATTATTAAAGAAACAATTCAACAATTTATTCCACATATAAGATTTTTTCAAATTTCTTCAGAAGATTATTATTATAAAATACGTCCATTATCAGCACTTTTACCAAAAGAACTTAATGAAGAACTTATTTTACATTATCTTGTACCAGGAAGTTTATTAAATACAAAAGTATTACCATCAAGAAAAGTTAATATAGAATCAAAAATTATTGATATGAATCATATTTATCAAATTGTTCATTGGATTGATAAAAATCAAGGTGAAGTTTCTTTAAAAATAGTTCCATATGAATTTAAATTACTTTTACGTGGAAGTAGAGATGGTTTTGGTGTAGGACCTTTTGGAAAAAAATGTTATGGTAAAGGAGCTACAATTATATTAATTAAATTGAAAGATGATGATAAAATTATTGGAGGCTATAATCCTTTAAGTTGGAGGGGTGCTAGTAAATATCTTTCAACGAATGATAGTTTTATTTTCTCATTTCGATCAACTTTAAATCCATCAACAACTATTTTAAGTAGAGTCAAGTATGGAAAAAATGCAATATATGATTCTGCGTTTCATAATCATGGTTTTGGTGATGGTGACTTACGTATATTTGATAAAGTTTGTGGTCTTAAAGAGTACGAATGTAGAATTATTAAAAATGATAGTTTCGAAATCGATGATTATGAAGTATTTCAAATTGTAAAGAAAAATACGTGATATGCAAATTATCGAAAATATCAGTCTCGTATTAAAATGTAATTATTTTTATTATTTTCAATGTAACTTTTTTATACAATAAATTTATATTCAGTGGAAATTCCGCGTTGTCAGATTAAACATTAACCGATTAGGTTTAATTTACAGTTGAATAACATTGACCTACTATTTACCCTCATCAATTGCTATTATCGTATTTTTACGGCAAGTAATGGCGTGTTTAAAAAAATTTTAGGATGAAAAGTTGTTATTTCGTATTCATTTAATAAGTGCGTATTTTTGATACGCGTATTGATTTTAAACATGCATACTTTCTTTCTCGCGATCCCATATTGTTACATTATGAATCTTTCATTAAAAGTATTCTGAAAATAATATTTCTAATGATTACGAAATAAATTGTTCCTATAAGTAATTTT